>OX439038.1:4835769-5025769 GCA_949317995.1 Acholoe squamosa | reverse complement strand
AAAGGAGCACTCTTATGGGTTATTATACCATGGTTATCGAGTTTAGGCACTGGTTTGCGGTGCCGAACCCTGATAAGTCTATGTATTTAGCATGCACTAAAGGCATCGTGGAAATTTTTGATACAACCTGTTATGTTGACATATGCCTGAGGTCATTCTGGTCACCGCGCACACTCCTTAACTACTATAAAAATGCCCCTGGGACACACATCAATGTAACAGTTTGTGTCCAGGCAGTCCGGTCCACCCGCTGAGAAAGGCTTTTTGTTTTGATTGTAGCGGAGCCCTGTCATCAACGGAAAATGTCTAAATTGAGAAGAATAACATATTCCATCATGGCCTATACACCCGTGACACTTAAGTATAGCTGTATATGGTCACCTCTCTTCACCAAGGACCCAGCTTTGCTGTATTCACACTGTAAATGGATGATATATAAGCTCGCATACCGCTGACTTGACAAGAAACCAATATGGTGTAGGACCTGCCCCCTCACATCGACTCGCAACAAATAACATTCAATTTCATGGTTATAAAAGGTAAAAATATTTAATTTGATGGTGGAAACCATGGTATAAACGTCATAGTGCATGGCTAGGCTTCCACATGATCCTTTTATCGCTTCGATAAAGGATCTAGTGGAAGCCCAGCCATACATTATGCCCTTACCAGTGGTGGCCCATTTTAGTACTCCTTTGTCATTTTATCACATGGACATATGACCTAAATATTTAATGTTTTCACATCTATGTCATAAAAGTGGGGTAGTGTTTCCCTTTAAGCTTTGCACACTTACAGCATCACAATCATTGTATCATATACCATTTTATTATTCCATAAATTGTAACATATTACTGTATTAATCAAAGAATATGTAAGAAATTAATACATTGTATATCCATGAGAGCGTTCATGCTCCACTGAACACCAGCTATGTCAAATATACATAAGTTACATCACCAAAGACAGCGACCTCATGGTCCACTGCACAATATAATAATCTAATGGTCTAAAACAGCGACCTCATGGTTCAGTGCACAAACTAATAACTTGTAAGTGAATGCAAACGGCCGTCACGGGTGCCTGGGCACCGCCGACGCTGTCAGGAGTGTCTCAGCACCCAAACACTGAACAATAGGTTACATATGTCATGACACCATAACCTTCCGGTCGCTCTAGCGTCGCTCCTGAGCAACCTAGGTCTAATATCAAAGCATCTATGAAAAGGCCATAATTAGACAATCAAAATGAGCCCAAGATCAAGGCTCTACTCTCATTATTAAGGAAGTTACGCCATGTAGACTAATTTAACCTCCGAATGCGCCACAGACAAATCAGCGCAAGTTAAGCGCACAAAAAGCGGGCGTTGACAACTTCACATATTCAAGTCTGCGCAGGCGCAAAATGGCGGTGGTAACGGTGTAATTGACTGAGTTATGAGGGTCAGAACATGCCACAGCGACCAAGATGATGGGGGCCGTGGCGGCGTCCATGAGGGTCCTTTGTGCACCCAGTGACACATGAAAGACTCCCCTCAAACAATTGCAGAGTTAGGCAGATGCCACTGCCTCCAGTCAGTCTGAGAGGCCAAGCCAGGAAATGATACAAATACCACTGGCTGCACCTCCTAGAGGCAGAATCTCCAGCACCACTCTAGAGGTAACATCTCCAGTCATCACTCCTGCTACCTGCTATAGCTCTACACTATGCTGGGTTAGGCTATGCCAGAACAGGCATAGGTCTGAACCACTAGTGGCCAGAGTATACCTGCTACAAGACACCTACCAGAGGGTAAAGTTGAACATTATTATATTATTCCTCTAAGCAGCAGGTCAGGAGCTAGGTGTGGGAACCCACCTAGAAGTATACTGGACATTGTATTATTATTATTATTATTATTATTATTATTATTATTATTATTATTATTATTATTATTATTATTATTATTATTATTATTATTATTATTATTATTATTATTATTATTATTATTATTATTATCTTACAGGTGGAGTGGAACAGAACATTATACTTTATGAACAATTGTATATTTACTGTATGTGGAAATTACCTGCATATTAACATATGTGTGATTGATATTTCTTATATGTTGCCTAAAGCTGAATAAACTAGTGATAACTGGAAATAACACTATTTATGAGAGCTTGATGTATTTACACTATATACCACTAGCCATATGATATTTCTCATATGACAACTTGATCATGCACAAACTCTACCATGACAATTGTACCAACATCATATTTCTTGGTCTCACAGAAGAGAAAACACCCCCCGCTTTCTAATGAATGTGTTATATTGCATATGTGGGGATAATTCTAATTTTATTTGTCTTGGGAGGTAAAATGAGCAAATATCTATTCAATATCTATTCTAAGGGCATAAGGCTGTAGGGGCCAGCTCTGCCATAAAAAGCCAGCTGCCCCGTTCCGGGTGTACCAGCCTAGCCACCTGGCACCTGGTGGTAGCTGCCCCTATGTGTGTCATACCAATCCAGGTGTAGATGGAAGGTGGAAACATCAGGCTAAGGAAAGTAGCTGAGCGGTAGAGCAATGATCTTGAGATTCGGGGGTCTCGGGTTCAACTCCCGGTTTCTCCATGACATTCTTTGCCAACCTCTACATTGGTGGAAAAACCGAGTGGTCCTGACCTGTGTGAGGGGGGGATACGAGAACTCGGTACCTGGGCCGGTATGACACAGATACAATTCAAACTGCTTGTACTGGGGGACTTGGAAACAGGTGGCACCTTTAGAGATTCCTGGGAAGAGGAGTTGGCTGCACCGAGGGTGACTTAGTACTAGTCCTGGGTTTCTGGTTCAGAGCCTAAGGTTGAATCTGGCAGGGAGGAGTGATGGGGCCAGCTCTGCTGTAAAAAGCCAGCTGCCCCGTTCAGGGTGTACCAGCCTAGCCACCTGGCTCCTGGTGGTAGCTGCCCCTATGTGTGTCATACCGATCCAGGTGTAGATGGAAGGTGGAAACGTCAGGCCAGGGGAAGTAGCTCAGAGGTAGAGCAACGGTCTCGAGATTCGGGGGTCCCAGACTCAACTCCCGGTTTCCCCATGACATTTTCCGCTGACCTCTAAAAGGCGAACAAGATACGCTTTATGATAAATAGATCAAGACTGATGCTTTTTCAAAAAAAGGGGCTACAATTGTGTCAGCAATGTAACTTGAAAATGAGTTATATAAATAGTACATACCTCCAGAAGTGCCAGTCGGTGTAGCCGCAGTACGCCCCGAGAACATCGGCCTCCATGATGGCCACCAACAGGAGAGTGACTAATAATACTACCTTCATACTGCAGACTATGTGGTGTGTCTGTAGGATAAAAACAGTCATTAGCCCTTTAAGGGCAACTGAGACAGATACCTTAAAGGGCCACTAATTCTTCACCGCAAAAAAAAAACCTGCATCATACCCATTGGTCATCATGATGCTTGAAGGCACCTCTGGAATGCGGACTGGCCAGGACTATACCCATGCATATTGACCGCCCTAAACAGGGGTAGACACTAAGGCTGGCCCGGCAGCCATTGGCCCGCATTTTGGGCTTTGGGTCCATAGATTTCTCAGGAATTTCCTACCTGTGGGCCCGGGATGCTCCACAGAAGATTACAGAAAGATATCCATTCTTATGAGTATAGGCTTGTTATATATCATTGGAAAGAGAAAATCAGCAGGAATCTAATAATGGTGTGAATTAATGAGAAACACCCTGTAATTTATCTTTTTAAAAAGTAAACTAGTTATTCTGGGCCCGCAGTTTTAGCCCCGGCCAATAGATTTCTGAAGCTATTGGCCCGGGTGGCCAGTGGCTGGAAAAGTTAGTGTCTGCCCCTGCTATATACACGTACTCCTGAAGTGTCGTGGATGCAGTGTCATGGAAGTATCCCTGGGGATTTTCGCACCAAGCCTGCATTCATGCATCAAGACTTCCAATGTGCAAGACTTATTCATGCATTAGCAGTTAACCCATTTTGTTAAGCAACATAATCTCTTTTACCAATGCAAAAAAAGGTCAAGCCTGGAAATTCAAGCAGAATGAGGTAGAAAAATGGCCACACCATTGGTTCTGAAACTGCTTCTCACACCCTTAGCCTGGTGATGCAATAATCAAATACCCCCTGTACTGCATCAAAACTGATTCATTTCAGGGAACAATATGCCCTCAATCTACCAGAGTATTCAAACATATTCAGCAGGATTTTAAGCAAGATGTGTAAGCTAATATCGCATAATGCACGGAAAATTGATAGTTTACAGACTTTGAAATACTCACTCAGAGTGAGAGAGATCCACGAGCGGCGTTCACTGTGTGACCGTGTGGCTTACTGACCATACCAGATAACCTTTGTTGTAACTGATATGATAAACCAGAACTGAAATAGATCACTGTAATTACACTGCCAAAAATAACCTGCATACAATTGTAGAAGGCCAAAATAGTCCCTCTAGTTTGAATGATATTTGGATAGTGTATATCACATTTGATTCTATCGGGGTGAAAAGTTGAAAGGGTCAGGATCACCTAGGCACGAATTGGTCCAGGCACGAATTGGTCTTTTGATGCAGTTAATGGAAATATAAGAGTAAAGGTTATTTTGATCTAGCTTGGCTGAATGGTGGCAGGAGAGGTAAAGGTGATGTATGTTGTTTGGTGATTCACTCATATCAGAATTAAAACCTTTAAGGGAGTGGTCATTTTTTAACAACAGGGAGGGGGGGTTGGTGGGTTGGGGGGACAAAAAAATTTCAGACCCCTTTTAAGGGGGGGGGGACAAAAGAATTTCGCCCCTTTTGAGCGAAAAAGCCTGTGTGCAACTATAGAATGAAAGGGGGTGCGGAAAAATTTCAGACCCCTAAGAGGGGGGAACGGAAAAAATTTGTTGTTAAAAAATGACCACTCCCTAAGGGCTCCTGATGCAGGAGTGCATCATACTTATGGCATTGCTTGTCAGCACCAGCACTTAATTGGAGCATCATGCCACACCTTAGGGAACCAACAAATAAAACGTGCATGTTTGTGGATTGCCAAGTGATATTTCACAAACTAGTTTACATGAAACATGCACTGTTTCACACCTCAAAAAGTGGTTTCCATGCATTCTGCTGTAATTCGTTTTGTCAATACTATGAAAACGAGTTAGACCTTGTGCATTTCTGTCAGTTCTGTCTGAGAAAAGGTTGACAGGTTCTCCTTCATTATCTGTTGGCAAGACCCTGTAAAAAAGCACTATTTTGTAAATTGGCTCCCCATACTTATCCCCAATTATAACACGGTTAGAGAGTTTTCAGTGCCGGAAATGGATAATATCGATTCCTATATCTGGCGATAGAGCACCCAAAATTCACGGCGAGCGGACAGCGGGGCGGACATGTTGAAACCTACCGTGACACGAAAGTAAATTCTCCATTTTTGAAGCTTATAGACCAAATATAGCAAAATCCTTTGGACATAACATAGTTGAAACCTCATTCTAACTCCCTGTCGGGTAGATTACTTGATATTTTGGCTGAATTTAACATACAAAATTATTAAAATTTCGAATCGAGCGACTTGCCGTGCGTCTTCCCCGTTCTGTTTACACTACAGGTGCCGCCGCCTGGTGTGTACAGAATGGATTATATTTTAGACTGGCGCAGCTCTGTCTCAACGTGTTCGCAGTAGTAGGTCTATGAGAGTTGGAGTTGCAGGAGGTCGCCAGCTTAACCACAAGTCTACATGAAACCAAGATGGCGGAGGGCCGTCTTGTCGACTGGCATAAGAAATGAATGGATTATATCATTTTTTTGAGGTAAATACTTAGAATTTATGGTGGAAACCGTGTTATAAGGGCAATACATAATGCATAGACTTGCACTCGTTGGCTTCATGGGGTTTAATAGAAGCATTCGCCTACGGCTCATGCTTCTATCACCCCCTGAAACCAACTCGTGCAAGTCTATGCATTATATATTACTTCCATATCTCTAGATGAAAACGCATTGTTCACTTGACTCCCCATACATATTCCCTTATATCTTTGTATAAAAACTCATTTGGTCACTTGACTACCCATTCAAATAATACCCTTATATCTATTATAGAAAAAAACATTCATTCACCTGGCGCCCCATTCATATAGGGCACCTACCATATCATTGCGATGTGCACCAGTTTACAATAAGCAGTGGGAGTAGGGCCCGTGTAGCATTAAATATGTTCCGGGTAGTAATAAGTTCCGGGATGGCGTTTTGTATCTAACAGCTTTTCTATGGTAATCTTAAGATTAATTCCCGTTCTTACATTTCTATAGCAGGTATGGTGCAAAGATTAAAATCCAATGGTGTTTTATGACACAACTAGTTCATGATTTGCCCCTCAGGGAACCAACTTAATCTACTAGGTCTGAACTTGGCGTATAACAAAGAATGCTTGTATGAAGTTGTTATCATTGACTCTAGGCTCAATCTACATGAGTTTGAAGGAACAAGTGTCAAAATCCTCTCATCTTTAGGTGGAGGGTTTGTATATAGGGGAGAGGGGTGGTAGGAGGGAAAGAAGGAGGGAAAACTTTCACAGAGGTGTTATATGTTGTATTCAGCTGTGTGTGGGAGACAGGGACATTCCCCATGAAATGGGTAGAAGGCATTATTAGTCCTCTATACAAGAAAGGTGACACAGGCAATCCTGATAATGGTAGGAAAACTACTATTATGAACAGCACCTGTATATTGTTTGAAATCATCATCAATAATAGACTTAAGTTCAATAATGTTATGCTAAACCAGAATGATCCACTACAAAATGGATTTGTTGAAGACAGGCGGACATCTGATAATATATTTATACTCTACACAGCTGTCAAGACAGTGCAAGCTGAGTGTAAGCCCTTATATTGTTGCTTTATCGATTTCACTAAAGCTTTCGACTATATAAATAGAAGAGCTCTACAAGCTGATGTGTAACAAGGTCAAAGGGAAGTTATTACAAATCCTTATGAATCTGTATGAGAAATCCCATTCTAAAGTGAGAGTAAACTCTATCTTAAGTGAGACCATAGATAGTACATATGGTGTACCACAAGGAGGAGTTCTGAGCCCAAAGTTGTTTAACACCTTCTTAGCAGATATTAATGAAAACCTGGTTGCTGACAGTGGAGTAAACATAAATGGTTCAGCCGTTGCATATCTTTTGTATGCAGACGACTTGGTATTACTTGCCACCTCATCAGAGGAACTTCAAAAACAAATTGACAGGTTATTTCAGTATTGCAAAACATGGCATTTAATAGTCAACATGGTCAAGTCAAATATAATGATATTCAATGGAAAAGATAAAGATAGAAGAGTGACCTTCAGATATGGTGATAGAATATTAGAGAGAGTAGACTCATATAAATACTTAGGCTTTACACTAAACTCCAAACATAAAGATATATTTTCTGAAACTTATGACCAACGTCATGATAAAGGTCGGAAAGCCATCTACCAATCATACTCATGTTGCTATCAGAATATTGGGAAACCAAATCCTAGACTATCCCTTAAGCTCTTTGACACCCAAATACGACCATGCCTTGAATATGGATGTGAGCTATGGGGCCTGAACAAAGGTAGGAAACTACATAATTTTGAACTGATCCATCTTAAATACCTGAAGTCTATGCTTGGTGTAAGGAAGCAGACAACTTCAGCTGCAGTATATGCGGATACGGGTAGAGTGCCTCTGAAGGCTCAATGGGAATTAAGAGCACTAAAATATTGGGAAAGGATTGTTAACTTTGAGGAATCGCATATTCTCCATAGATGTTGCATAAAACTGCACCATCTTGACCAGCAAGGACAGGATAACTGGTGTACAAATGTTAAAGGTTTGCTATATTCACTTGGTAGAAAATATAGTCAGCTTTGGGAAAACCAGTCAACATCTAATAACTCTATCATCATAGCTATTGCAACTGAACCAATTTTTAGTAACTATTCTGAAAAAATTATGAATGAGATTGCACTTGCTGGGGAGGGTAAAAAGTTAAGAACATTAAAAAAATTCAAGAGGCAGTTCAGGCTCGAACACTATCTACTTAAAATTAACAATCAAAATCACAGGACTGCACTAGCGCAATACAGACTTAGTTCCCATAATCTTGGTATTGAGATAGGGAGGTATTGTAGGCCCCCCAAACCTGAATGTGACAGAGTATGTCTATATTGCTCAACTGGTGCTATTGATGATGAGGTGCATTTTCTGACAACATGTGAAATACATTAAGACAGCTCAAAAAACTCTTGAAAATCATATAGATGGTAAAATCTGTAATTACCGGGATATGTCAAATATGGATAAGTTTGTTATGGTTATGAAAGAAAATGACCCTAGTATAATAAATGCACTTGCAAAGTTTGTGTATACTGCATTTAAGTAGAGGCAGCAGCAGCTTTAGACTACCCTCTGTGGAATCCAACTATTATCCTAGGTGCTCTGTATATTGTACGGTTTCACCTAGTATTATATCATCACATTCATAAATGTAATGTATATAAATATATGAGTTGTAGGTATGGTACAGTTGACCCACCTAGGTTATGAATGCCGTGTCTGTATTTGTGTATCTCTGTAGGGATTTTTGTGTGTGTGACTGTGTGAGTGATCTGTCTTATACAGAAGTATCTGTTTTCATAGATTTAGTTCTGTAGTATTGTATACTTAGTTTGTAGAACATAGAGCATATACATTATTGTAGTGGACTTACTGTATGACACATAGGTCAGCAATGACCTCACTTTTTGTTGTCAATAAAAGCTATTATTATTATTATTATTATTATTATTATTATTATTATTATTATTATTATTATATTCCCACAGGGGGAGTCCTAACCTACTGTAGTGTCCACCCCTCTCACCAGGGGGCAGCCTCTGACCCCCAGGCGGTATTGGAATATACCGCCTGGGCCGGCCCTGTACTTTTGATCACCATGCCCCCACTGCCCCCGCCAGCTAACTACCTGTTCATTGCAGTAAAGGGCCTGGTCACAGCTGAGTGCACAATACTTCAAGAGCCAAATGAAAGGGGCTGCACTGTGGAACACCAAAGGCAATTTATGATGTTACTCTGATACCTAGGGCCTATATATGACTTTGCTAAGACACCTGCAGGAAGTATTAGCATATATTGCCCTTGGCTACTATATATGATATTGCCTTCTGACCCCATGAAATATATCTCATGCATAACCTTGTTGGTGACACATACACAAGGCCTATGCATAGATCAGACTTATAGTAGTATATAGACTAAAATATTAGGGTACATTTAACAATTATATCACTGTTTTTTGGCAGTTTTAAGGACCCCCACCCCAATGTCACTGTTTGTCACTGGTACCAAAAGAGCCCCCCTCCGCCACCCCCTTAGCAGTGATGTAACTGTTGAACAATCCCTTGCATTATATGAGTTTGTTACTCATTTTGGCTAAATACCTTCCCACTATTAAGCACTGTACATGGGTGTTGTTTATTGCTGAGGGGGTGCCCAAGAACCCTCACTTGATCATTGGCCTCCCTCTGTTGAAAATGGGCATCCAAGGCTGCCCATTTTATGGCATCAAATGTCACAAGGGGCTGTGTACAAATGACGTCATGCAGGAGGGGGGGAGGGGGGGTCCCACTCCCCATGACCAAGCATGACAAGGGTGGGAGGGGGGTCATGGGCTGCATGACATCATGTTATTAAAAAAGAATTAGTAAAATGGCGTACTTATGTTAGCTACATGCCTCTAATAATGCCAAAGAAACTAAACAGAGCTCCACTGTGTAAATATAGGCCGAAATACCTGCCTGCTTACAGGCAGGATCCAAGATGTATACAAGTCTATAGTGGCACAAACACATGGCTAGTCTGAACTAAGTACTCACTGTCAGTTCCTGGAAATTGTCCCTCCTATTCACAAACATTTAGTTTTCATGTACATCAGCTGATAATGACTGAAGCATGAGATATATCCAATAAATCTGACATGTTTATCTTGAGCTTAGATATCACTACCTCAATGGCCTCCATTGTCAACATGCTAGGGGTGCTACCTAGTGTTAGATTCCTTTTGAAACATAGGGCCATTCTGACATCAGAGCCACATTACATAGATTGTGTCTCTGACGCCATGGTACTCTGGGTATTGTGAACTGACCAATGACATTTAAGTATGTCAAGCCCCCTCATGGCCGCGATGATGACAGCATTCTTACATGGCATTAAAGTTTGAGGCCAAATATCTAATAAACTATACGTAAATATGATATGATACTTAACTAATAGCTAGAGATAGATTAGATTTAGACCCTCGTAACATTCACTTGAACCCAAACCTCATACAAATAGCTAAACCAAGATGTAAACAAGGTATTTCTATCAGCGAGGAGGTCAGTAGAGCTATCATTGACAGTGGTAACAAATATTTTGATTTCAGAACGATTGCTAATAATCCAAAAGGAAAGTTAATTGTATCTGTGTGGAGGTCTAAACTTTTGAATAAAAATACACAAGACTAAAGAGTTTTAACAAGTTATGGGTCAATTTCTAGAGGACTATATTTTTCTGCAGGATACCAGCCTAACAACTCAGCTGCATCACTGGCATAATGATCTGCGTACAGATTTACACAATGGCCGGCACTAAGACAGTGACGCACTCCAGTAAGAGGGTGGCACTGTAAAAAGTATGACAAAGGGCACTCTGCCAATCTGGCAGATTAGATAGACTACCAACAGACACCTTTGGATCCTGCCTGTAAGCAGGCAGGTATTTCGGCCTATGTAACTACTGTGCATGCAGCCTTCAAACCCAATGATGAAGATTCCAGGTATCAGTCTGCTGACCCCTGTCTGGGGAGTGGTTGGCAAAGCATTCACGGCAATCACAGTATCAACTGCAAATTGTCAAATGCAATACAGATACATGTTGCTCTGCTATGCCTAGCAGCCTTAAGGGGCCCGTCACGGCGAATGCATGCCCGCATTAAAAGGTCACATGACCACTTATTGACCAATCAGGGTGCTCCACTGGTTCCTGTGAGTTTACCAACGATCTTTGGGTTGGTACCCATGTTGTACTTTGCCGTGCTAGCCCCCCTTTAAACCCTAGTAACTTCAGGATTTCTACCGACACCAGTACCGATTGTTTAAACATTACATGGTCTTGTGGTACCAGAACCAGAGGAAGCTGTGGATTCTAAAGCCTTTGGTAGCCTATACTGGCAAATATCACTCATGATATGAGCCTACTGATGATCTGACAGTCATTTATAAAGCTATTAATAGGCCTAAATCAAATCAAATCCACTCTAACGCAGGCATTGCAAAAGCAATCTGAAGTTAAATATGTGTCATATCTATATCTAAGTATGATACATCTGACATTTATTCATGTTGTGCCGTTACATATTGTTATTTTTACTTCAGTTTGATCAGTTCGACATTTGTTGTGTTATATGCGGGTATTACCGGGGTAGGGGAAGTTCAACAATTATGTCACTGTTATTTAGGCATCCCTTTGTCACTGTTATTGTATGGAACATAGAGTAACCCAAAGACCCCCCACCCCCTAAGCAGTGACATAATTGCTGAACGTTCCCGTATATTATATGAGCTTGTCAATTAGTTCACTTTCTTGTCAAAATTAATAAAGAATTTTGTTTATCAAGGACAGGTTGTTGTTGATAATGCTGATATGAATTTGTAAAGTGGTCTTATGAAAGTACCTACACCCACTTTATGTCCTTTTGAACCACTTGTTTATAGGTTTTACAGTATCAGTGCACCAAGGGGGGGGGGGGTATCTCTCTGCATAATGTCATGTTCAGGGGGGGGGTCTACAGTTGTATGACCAAACATGACAAGGGGGGGAGGGGGGGTTTAAAAATGGTCCAAAATAGCATGACATCATTTGTACACAGCCCCCAAGTAAAGACCGGTCCAGGCCCTAAGTATGGGCCTGTATTATCGATGCTGACCAGGGGGAGGTCTATTCACCAACTCCCACCTACCAACTGCCGGTTCATATTCAAATGAAGTTCCATTGCGTAAGGTTCAAATATTTTCTCCTTTCTTTATGTAATAAGCAGGGCCGCCTGACCTATTTGTAGGGGCAAAAGTTCAATATATTTAGAGAAAAAAGACTCGATCAGTTGGCCACTGGGCACGACATAAATATACCCTTATATATATAGGAAAAAACTCATTTACAACTGCCCCACATTTATATATTTTCCACTATAAGTTTAGAGAAAAAAACCATTTGTTCACTTGACAAAAGATACATACACCCATATATATTTCAAGATGAAATTTATTTGTTTACTTGGCACCCCATTCATGAACCCTTTTAACTTTATAGATAGTTGAAGTGGAGCCAACAGATCCAGGTCAACCCATCATCAAATCTCCATATCTACATAATCGCTCTGTTAGTCTATGACCAAGTGAATGAAACCCGATTTGTCCACATGGCACAATATACATATACCCTTATATCTTTAGAGAAAAGACTCATTAATATTCACTTGGCTCCCTATTCCCTTTGCTATAGTACTGCATATTATACAGTTTAGGGATATATACCTTATATTTTTAGAGTAAAAAAAAACAACATTTGCTCACTTGGCTGCCCATTCATGTGTAGAGGACAGTGAAAATATCTAGGATCACTGGGACTCGAACCCGGATCTCTGGCATGACATTCCAGCATGCTAACCATTACACCACGATCCCTTGCCTGATATTTCCACCTTCCAACTACACCTGGATCGGTATGACACACACTAGGGGAGCAGTGAAGACCAGGTAACCGGCTCCTGAGAGTCGGTCTACCTGGTAAAGGGATTTCCGGTCCCCTACACATGTATAGACAGCTATATATAAACACTATATGTTTATTTAGAGTAAAAAAGAAAGCTCAACTTCACCCCCGCCCATTTATATATACCCTAATATTTCTAGAGACAAAACCTCATTCCTTCACTTGGCTCCCCATTCATATACCATCATAACTTCAGAGACAAAACTCATTTGTTCACTTGGCTCCCCATACATATACCCTTGTAATTTTAGTGACAAAGGCATATTTTGTCAACTTAAGAGGGGAAAACACCATTTGTTCTTTTGGCTCCACCTTCATGAACCATTATATCTTTAGAGAAAAGGGTACTGTGACGGCCCGTTTAAGCGCTGGGGTCTCAAATAAGCGTCGGTCTCGAATAAGCGCTGGAGGTCTGGCGGGATTGAAATCAATAAGTGCCCGGGCGCTTATACGGACCACTACGGTATATATGAATAGGGAGCCTATGGGAAGTCAAGTGAAAAAATGATTTTTTTTTCTCTAAAGATACAATGGTATCTTTATATCTTTAGAGAAAAGAACACCTCCCTTCCATTCATTTATACCCTTATACCTTTAGAGATAAAACTCTTTTGGGCAATTGCCTTCCCATTAATGAACCCTTTTATTGTTAGAAAAAGAGATTTATTCATTTGGCACCCCATACATAGACCCTTATATCTTTATAGATAGTTGAAGTGGAGCCAACAGATCCAGGTCAACCCATTATCTGATCTCTATATCACATACCTACATGAGTGCTCTGTAGGTCTAATCCCTCCAACCTCCAGTTTAGACATTACTAAAAACTACACATAACTCTAAGATGGAGAAGTGGACAGGACGAGTGGCGCTGGTGACAGGGGCATCAGCTGGTATAGGGTGTGCCATAGCTGAACGCCTCGTCAAGGCAGGTATGGTCACTATTGGCTGTGCCAGGAATATACAGCCAATCCAGGTAAGGTGGACCATATATATGTATATAGGTATAGGGTATGCCATAGCTGAACGCTTTGTCAAGGCAGGTATGGTCACTATTGGCTGTGCCAGGAATATACAGCCAATCCTGGTAAGGTGGACCATATATATGTACATATGTATAGGGTATGCCATAGCTGAACGCCTCGTCAAGGCAGGTATGGTCACTATTGACTGTGCCAGGAATATGTGGATACTTTGACTATGAATATGATTAATAGCACCTGAGTCCAGCCCTAACATTTATTTTTTAGGTTAATTTACTCATTAATTGATCGTCAATGGTGGAAGACCCCTGATGGTCCTTTTCATGACAAGTAATCCTCTCAACTGTAATAAGGACTAAATCAGTTTCAATTTTGATCTTTTTGTCCCCCCCCCACCTGCCCTCATTTTGATTGATATGATTAGCTCAGTATGAGTTAAATGAAAATGAACCGGATTGGGGACTTTAAATCTGTTATAAAGGTATCAAATATTAATGTCATTCTGTCTATCCGCTTTTTCCAAATAGGAGTTGGCCGAGCATCTGAAGGCAGAACAAGGAAAGCTGATTGCTATAAAATGTGACTTAAACAATGAGGATGAGATTCTGGCCATGTTTGAACACATCAAGTCTAAGTATGGTGGGCTCGACGTGTGTATCAACAACGCTGGTCTCGCCCATCCTGCACCCCTCTTCAGTGGCGCCTACTCTGCCTGGAGGAATATGCTGGATGTAAGAATATTATTTTCCACAGTAAGGCCTTGATACTTAGTCCATCCCTTGATGGTCTGTCACACATGGGATCCAGCCAGGCTATGGCTTGGACAATCCTATACAAATAGCTTGTAATATGCTTCAATAGTATGTCAGATTTGATATCCAACTAGCATTTGTCTGAAACAGGATTGGCCAAAGAAAATCTACTCATTATTCAGATTTTACAATAAATTAACATTATATTATGTGAAATTTTATTCTTTAGTGATGTTACATGATTGGCTGTTGGGAATGATGAACTAAAATGAATCCCAATTTACTCAAATCGCACTATTTTCATGTATCACCTTTATGATCTATCGCATTAGATCGTGTTATCCAAGTTTGGGGATCTGTTTCAGGTGAATGTGATGGCATTGGCCATTTGTTCACAAGAAGCCTTCAAATCCATGAAGGAGAGAGCGGTAGATGACGGTATGATCATCCACATCAGTAGGTGAGGTACTATGCTATCACTGATAGGGTGTTGAACTGGCTTCTAACAATTGTCATAATAATGTACAGGATACTATCCACTGTTGTCTAGATATGTAGCTCAATGCTTAAACCTAGAGTTGCTAAAATCCAACCAGCACCTAAGCTTGTTTCTAAATATTTGAGCTCTCAAAATTCCTAGGCTTTAGTAATAATAGCCTAAATAAATGTTACTTCCTGACACCTATTTTCAGTATGAGTGGACACCGTATTGAGAACCACAAGAATACCCATTTCTATGCTGCTACCAAGCATGCTGTACGGGCACTTCTAGAAGGCATGCGCAATGAACTCAGGGAAATTAACTCCAACATTAGAGTTTCCGTAAGTCAAGTTTAATCATAAAACTATTTCAACATCATGTTCAGAAAATATTCACCCTTTTCTGGGAGATTCCTAAACTCAAATCTAATATAAACCACAATAAAATATTGAAAATAAGAACCAGAAAAATAGCATCCCTTTATTTGAGCCTTTATTCACAGATATTTTCTACTTCCATATTATCTCCTTCTCTGAATGATACACTAAAATAATGTTTGGTGTTGATAGGAGATTTCTCCGGGAAATGTGGAAACAGAATTTGAATACCGCATGAATGGTGAGGAGGCTGCAAAAGCCGCGTACAGTAGTATAAAGGTAAGGAAAAATATCTGTTATGGTGTAGGTATTGCGCCTTTGGAAATAATAACTATTCGATTTGAGTGAGGTTTCAGATCACTTTGTTTTTTTATTACCATAATCTCCCACATAGCATGCGCAACCCGCGTATAAGATGCACCTTAAGTTTTAGAAAACTTTTGTTCTACTGAACAAATTTTTAAAATTAAAAAATCTATATGTAGCTAGGCCCCCTGGACCCCCCTGTTTTCTCTTATAACTTAGGGGTGTAACATATCAAGAGAAAGGTATTGTGGTCCCCCTTGTGAATGCAGGGAGACCTAAAACCCTGCATATGAGACTTTATACGTGCGAGATTAGGGTAGTAAACTCAGTCCTTTCAAGAGGTTCTAGGTGCTTTTATATAATCAATACCTTGATTTTTGATAAGTTGTAATGCTTCCATTTAAAACAAGAAAACTAGGACATTTTTAGAGAGCCAAACACCTACCAACATGTTAGGGTAGAATCTCTCTGATAATAAGAATGTGGTGGAATGTTTAAACGTCATCATGGTTAATTAAATATCTGGTCTTAGCGCCCTCTGGGCCATTCCCTGTCCAAGGACCCCAAATCACTTTGCTAGACATTTGGGCTGACCAGCTCAGGCTCACAATACTGATTAGAGGATGTAAGAGGGTACCAATAAAAGTGCAATACTCAATCTGGAATATTTCATTACTTATCTTCAAGACACATGCATTAATTACAAGAATCAATTTTTCTTACAGTGTTTGCAGGCGGATGATGTGACAGATGCAGTGATTTATATCATGTCAGCTCCGCCACATGTATCGGTATGTAGACATTATCATTCCGCAATCATTTTTCTATTCTATCCTTTTAATTTCGTATGACATACAATGCTATAATATACCTTATATGCAAGGTATTATAGGGATGATGATGATGATGATGATGATGATGATGATGTCATCTCTCTGATGTAAGAAGAGAAAATGTTTCCACAAGCATTAAGAGCATTACATAATAATTAAACAGAAAACTCTTTGTTACCATACTAAATAAAACATTGATACCACCAAAGGCTGTAGAAGACATTGGTTTATCTTTTTATTGCATTTTCCCGTTCTTCCAGGTCCATGATGTCCTGATGAGACCAACACAACAGAAATCATGAAACTGTCAAACACTAACCAGCTTTAGGGGTGTCATCCTACTGCTCTCTATCTATGGCTTGAAATATAAAAGATCATGCATAGAAATGAACTATAAGGGAAGTCTCTGTTCTCTGTACGAGGTCTATATAAGGGTTTTATCTAGCACGTGAAGGATTTGAAATAAAGAGAGAGAGAGCGAGTGTCAATGAGTCCTCCCCTCCCCACAGATAAATGTTATAAACTTAAGTTTGTAATTGGATTTGGGAAAATCACAAAGGTCAAATATAAGTAGAGACATGTGGATAATTTCATAATTATTTCTTTATTTCATTACCGTAATCTCCCGCGTAGAAGACGCGTCCTCTACGCCAAACAAAATGCTGGGGCGTCTTATAGCATTCTCCCAAGAAGGGGGTGTGTCTTATACGAGGGGTAATTTTACTATAGAACAGTACTGGATTGACAAAAATCACCCCTAAGAGGTGCGTCTTATACGCGAAAATGCTTCTCCCAAGAAGGGGGGGGCGTCCTATACGCGCACTGCGTCTTCTACGCGGGAGATTACGGTAGTATTTGTTTCTCATACATGCTCTTTTATCTACATTTATACACTGACAATTTCCATAAATGAAATGAAAATAAAGAGTAAAAATCATCTGCTACAATACATGACTGATTAAATCGTTGGTGTTTTCCTGTAAAGACAAATCTCCATAAAGTGAACTGCAAAAAAAAAATCTTTTTTGAATGTCTCCTGTTTATGCCTCTTATTATATATTGTTGGATTAGCGAACTTGCCCGATCCTCGGATGTGGAACCAATGCTTAATGGACATTCTGGTAATCACAGCGAAGTCTTCTCATGAACCCTTTATGGGCAACTAATTCAGGGGCGCATCAATTCCATTTGTACCAATGCAGACTCAACGGCACTTCCGGGAGTGTATTAACCGTGCAGGGTCGGCATGATGCGGCAATGAGTTACTTGCCAGGGCTACATTCATGCATCATGCCACCCTTACAGGTCTGATATGCTTCTGAAAGGTGGGTATGATGCACCAAATAGTATGATACACTCCTGCCTTAGTAACCCTTGACCCTTTAGGGGCCACTGATGCATTAATGCATCATGCCCATTGGTCGTCATGATGCACCAATGAAGTGCTGGCGAGACTACTCGCCAGCACTTCATTGGAGCATCATGCCGACCCTCCGGGAGTTTGTGTATCAATCCCGCAAGGGTGGCATGATACCTGAATGTCTCTCTCATGTTTTCTCATTCATACATCATGAAGACCAATGGACATGATGCATCAGAAGCCCTTAAAGGGTTAAAGGATCAAAAAAAGGGTTTAAGATGTAGAGGTCGGCGGAAAATGTCCTGGAGAAACCGGGAGTCGAACCCAGGACCCTCAAGCCTGCAGGCGGAAGCTCTACCACTGAGCTACTTCCCCGTCTGACATTCTCTACCTTCCACCTACGCCTGGATCGGTTTGATACCGATAGGGAACATGTGACTACCCAGTGACCCGCCCCTGCGGGTTGGCCACCTGGGCACGGGGACACACAGTCATGTTTTCCTCCAAAGACAATAATACTGAAGGTGGAATGAATACAACACAGTCCTATCAAAGCTACCCACGTATCTGAAGGTAATTATCGTAACTCAAAAACACTGAATTAGCGTCTCAGTGTTAAATTGAGGTGTAATATGCAATCAAGCGCCTATTTTCTAACCCGCGAATCAACACGGCTTACAACACTTGAACAAGGTTAAAGACTTTAGAATAATTTCATATAAGTCTACATTAAATCTTAGAAATCTAAGTTAATGTAGATTTATTGCACTAGACTGTCCTTCACATGTCCTGAGACAAGTTAAGTCCCACAATAATAGAAACAAGCACCACAGAAATGTACACATATAAAAAGAAATCATGGCAAGAGCGCCATATATACGAAGTGCCCTTTTTTTCTTTCATTTTTTTTTTTTAGCAAATTATTTTCATGGGGCACGATCGTGAATGATTGGAAGGTTTCAAAAACGCTAAGTAACTCTGCTCCCAATGGGTTTTACACATAGAATATATCAAGGAATTGCAACATAATTGAGAACCAAATTGTGGCTTATGGTTTTTACCAAACGTTGGGGTGCGACTTATACTGAGGTAGCGGATTGTCTCCAATGGGCACAGCCATTGCTGAAGCTGATTACCAGATTATCAGATAGGTACCTCCTGCCCCGTGAGAGGACCGCAGTGAATAATTACGGTTACTTCACTGGCTGATAATTACACCAGCTAAGTTGGTATACATGGGCGCAACTCTTATGCTGGGGACAATATAACTGACCTAGCGGGATACATTATTGTCCAATGAGATAATTCCCTTCATTCAGTGCAGACATTTTAGGGTGCATTACATAACAGCTGGTACCCATCATGATGGCTGTTATCAGTGCTTATCTCTCCAGGCACCAGATCGAGCAATGGTGCCTCCGACAAAAGAACCTGCAACCTTGGTACAGCGTGGGGTTTAGTCATTTATTTGGTTATATCGTCAGGTCCAGTATTGTGGTACACAGCAGAGTGAGGCGGCTTGCCATTGTTCTTATAACACGAGCCTCATAGGATTCAGGCTCGCTAACCCAGGATTCAGGCTCGCTAACCCAGGATTCAGGCTCGCTAACCCACCCCGCCACCGCTCCCGCTGGTTGATAGCGCAGGGCCGAGGCAGAATAGGTTTTGTCTCCTGGTGATCAGGGTACCGTGAGTGGGGGTTATTGGTGATTCTGTGATACAACTGGACCATGCTATACCGAGGTTGTAGGATGTCCAATGGCTGCAGCCATTGCTGAACCTGGTTATTAGTGGTTATCACGGATAACAATTTTCAGATGTACCATCTACTCCCCCAAGAGGCCCGCATTGAATAGATGGGCTTATTTCATAGCCCAATTAATAATTCCGCTAGGTCAGTGTAGCGTCATATTCTTGGTGATTACTGTACAGCGAGTCGGGCTAATCGGTGATTCTGTGATATTATGTCATGGCTGATATGATCGTTACTATAGAATAACACTAGAACGGCTGTATTCAATGGGGGGATGGAATACAATATGCCCGTATTCAATGGGCATCCACCATCTTGGATTTTAAACAGAGCTGAGCCATTTTTCTTCATTTAAAAGCAAACTTCATTTAAAAGCAAACTACAAACCAGCCTCAGCCTGATGACGCATCCCACTCAGCCATATAATGGATTCGTGGGATATGCCAGTCCCACCTCGGGGAATACGATGTAAAAATATCCCATGGTCGTGGACATTTGCTTATTTATTGTGCCTTATAATGTTGTATTCCCAGTGACCACTGTAAAGCGAGTGGGGGATTATCGTTAATTCAGCGATTGAAATGTTCCTATAGTATTTGTTATATTCCTGGTGATCAAGATAAAGCGATGAGGTCAGCGATGCTATCAAACCACTGGGCAGAACGTGTAAAAGCGAGCGGGGTGGTCAGTGACCACAGGGTTGATAGCATTGTATACCTAGTGATTCATGGAGTCATTGTTGTATCTGCAATACCACTGTGCCGAAAATTCCTGGTGATCACAGTAAATGGAGAGAGAGTACCGTAATCTCCCGCGTATAAGACGCGTCCTCTACGCCAAACAAAATGCTGGGGGGTCTTATAGCTTTCTCTCAAGTTGGGTGTGCGTCTTATACGAGGGGTACTTTTACTATAGAAATGTACTTATCTTACAAATATCAGCATTAAAATGTGCGTATTATACGCGAAAATGCATGTGCTGAGTTTGGGGTGCGTCTTATACGCGCAACGCGTCTTCTACTCGGGAGATTACGGTAATCGGAAATTCTGCAATATCACTGTGCCTATGGTGTTATATTCCCAGTGATCACAGTAAAGCGAGTGGGATTTACATTGCTTCAGTGATACCACTAGCGTTTCCTGGCGATCTGCGTACAGCGAGAGGGGTTGGTCAGTGACTGTATGACGACACTAGGCTGAGAGGGATATATTCCTGGCATATTGTCAAGCGAGCATGGTGGTCGGTGATTTTGGGATACCGTAAATTCTCTCACATAAGTCACGGCTTATACACGTATCAGAACCCAAATCAAAATGAGGCTTATAGGATCAGACCAAAGTCAGGGTGTGGCTTGTAGGGGGGGTGTTTAACCTTATAGAACAGTACTAAAACATCAATTTTGAGCTCTTATAGATGCGGCCTATAACTTCCTAACTCAGGACGGGGCTTATACCAGGTTGCAGTTTTATGAGACAATTTACGGGATTAGTTTGTAAATCGTGTTATTTTCCCGGTGTTGACGGTGCTGCGAGTGGGGTAGTGGTTGATTCTGCGATACTGATGACGTAGTTGAGGCTGGTTTGTAGTGACGTCAGACAATATCCCTCCTCACCCATCAGGTACCTGCGACAATAAGGACAAACACATTTATATTTCCAACATATAGCATATACTGTGACACTGTCACTGACATAGCAAAAGTACCATAAAACCCTGGTCATTGGCCGACTTTTTCTTCTGTAATTTTTTGTCAAAATCGGCTTCTAATTTATTGGCAAGATTTACCCCCAGTTTATGACCAGGCCAATGCCTAAAGTGAATATCAATTTCTAATTCCTTCACTGAAAAATCGACTTTTAGTCTTACCCTTCATGTATGAACTCCTCCATGGCGTGGCACTCGGCCACTAACTGAGGGAGTCCGGCTCGTATCACGACATACGACAACACAGGTAACAGGTCATCCGCTCCCCTGGAAACATCATAATATAGACTATTTATTATATCTCCCATGTATAAGACGCGTCTTGTATGCGAATCTTAGGCCTACTGCGCCTTATAGAACCTCCCAAAAGAGGGGGGTGTGCCTTATATGTGTGGCAGAATTTCACTAGATTAGTATCAAACTGTTCAAAATCAGGCCCCAGGTGCACCTTATAGCATTCTCTTCAACTCAGGGTCCGCCTTTACGCGAGGTGGGCCTTATACGCGTTAGTCATCTTCATAATCATGATAATGCATGAGTAAGCATTTTCTTCTTATATTTTCTTATGCAAGAAAACGGGGACTCCATACTACTGTGAATGTAGGAGTGCATCATGCCCGTTGGGCGTCATGATGCACCAATAAATTACTGGCAAATTGCACTCGCAATCCCTTCATTGATGCATCATGACGACCCTCCGAGAGTGCATCAACCCAATAGGGTTGGCATGATGCATGAATGCAGCCTTGGTGAGTTACTCATTCATGCATCATGACAACCAAGTGGCCCTTAAAGGGTTGAGGTACGTACGTGGTGTGCTGCGTAGAACCGCTCTGTGTGCTGCTCGAGTTTTCCTCCATGATCTGACACAGCAGTTTACATAGACGAACTGAAAGTGGTAGAAAATAAGTTTACGCCTTAAAGACTTTCAACTGATACAAAAGTGTATAATTTCGGAAACTTAACAAAAAAAAAAGTAGCAGGAAATAGGGCCAGGCCTTTAAAAATATAAACTGACCTAAAATCGTATGATTTGGGAGACTGACCTGTAGAGTATTAGGCCACACCAAAAAAATAAGTTGGTCTACGGATCGCCCTCTCCATATTTTCGGAAATACAATTTTTTTTCTTTGAAAAAAATCTTGTCTACGGATTTTGCTTGCTTTAGTTTCTACAAGTTTTGATCCGTAGACCAACTTATTTATTTGGTGTGGCCTTAAGATGAAAGATCTTTTTAAGCTAATTCGTCACTTGTAAAGGACACTACAGTACACTACATCATGTAGCTGCAAATAGCTGGTCAAATCCTAACATTCAAAATATTTCACTCACCGACACTTTCTAACTTGGCAAGTGGTGAGGTCAGTTTGGTAATCCTGGTGAGTTCGTCGATACAGGACTGGAACGGGCGTGCACCGGGAACCTTTGGACAGAATTTATCCTTAACCCCCAGCTCTGTCGGTGATACGTCTATAAGCCGAGTCATGGCCTTGGCAGCTTTTACTTCTTGATGGTAGTTCCCTAACCTATATAAGGCAATGAGATAGGGCCAGAGCGGTTTGAAGAACGGTTCTTCTAAACTCGACCAACATAAATCCCGCCCAGCCGCTGAATCTAACGCCTCGTAGGCCACGATGAACATAGCGGAGAGTTTATCCATCCCCTCTCTAACATCCGACGTGATATATGTCATATGTTTGTCCAAGGCGTCTTTCTTTAAATTCTCGATTCGTTCCTCATCAGTCACTGTAGCTAGATCCTTAACAATGTCCATATCACTTGTATCAAAGAAGCTTTGTCTCATTGGACCACTGGTCGTGACCGACTCATTTGCATCGTCTCCCAACTCTTCAAAGAGATCGTCATATTTATCTACATCTGAAAGCCCTTTGCTTATGTCATCGGATCGTTTGATGTCGGCCTCAAGTGTCTGTGAAATATTGGCGTTTTGTTTAAGAGCAGTTTCTATGTCCTCACGTGTTTCATCACAGACATCAGACAGCGTCTTGTTAGTTGTGGTGGGACTAGTGGCTCCCTCTGTATTGGTATCTGATGTAGGTGAATTCTGTTTATAAGGACCTGGAAGGAGAGGACAAGATTCTACAATCAGATCATAAAATGTGAAACCTTTTAACCTATCTTAAGTACATTATGGCATCTTCACAGATGCTACTCACTTGCCAACAAAAATCAGGAAACCAAATTTGGTGTTTTATATGTAAGCCGCACCCTGAGTTCCTGCAAACTACCGTAATCTCCCGCGTTTAAGGCGCGTCTTATACATGAGGGTTTAGTTCTTTCTTGCACCACAAGGGGGACATCATATATTTCTTTTGATATGTAACACTCCACCTTAATTCATATATGAGTCCATAGAGGTGTAGAGGGGGGGGGGGGATCCAGGGGAGCCTAGCTACATATAACTTTTTGAAATTTGAAAATACATTAAGTAGAACAAAAGTTATGAATTTTTTTTTCTGACGAAATCCTGAAACTCTCAGTGCGTCTTATATACGTGGGAGATATCTGTAATCAGGAAGGCCCGTATATGCTACAGTAGACCTCTGAAACTGGTCTATAATATGTGGCATGTATACACAGTCTTAGGGTAGTTTAAACTTTAGGAAAAGTCAAATTACTTTTTGGGCTGTGAGGAGTGTCTTCCTTGGACTGACTGCCGATGGCTGCGGGCGTGGTCTCACGGTCGGGTGAGGGTACGTAGGGGACAGAGATGCGGTTGAGTTCGTGGATGTAGCTCAGTACAAGCGGGCGGAGTTTGTCGTAGATGGAGTACTGTAGTTTGGTCAGCAGCTGTGTCAGTGGGTGATCCTTGGTACTGTGGGAGTGTAAAATATTGGACATTCATCCATTATAAGCTCTATAGCATTATTTAAATGAACATAGCAGTTCATTAATGCAATGAGCAAGTCCAAAAAAAAAAAATAAATAAATAAAGTATAGGGGTGAAAAACTTAAAATCTTTAGTTCTTACTGGTTAGACTAAACCATAGAAAAATTAATCTATGGATTCGGCACACCATAACTTCATGTATACACTTTGAGAAATTTCTCTTTGCAATCTTTGGCAGTTTTCTTCTTTTTACTGAAATCTAAGAAGGTAAACTTGTGGTCAAAAGTACTATATTTTCCAGAACCAAATTCTAAGACCAACTTAATAATCTGGTGTGGCCCTTATGAGGGTGGAACACAGTGGACACTTACTTCAGTACCAGTAAAATAAGTTCCTGTATCAGCTTCCCATTATCCGGTGCCGCTGACAATTTCTGACGCCACGCCTGTAGAATTTTCTAAAAAAAAAAAGAAAAAAAAGAAGAGAAATTAAAACAAAGATCATATTTTTCATATTGTTACAGGTTTATAATATTTTTTTTTAGGCAAATCATTAGTGGGTAATTTAAAGGGGGACTAGCACGGCGATTTTCATCATGGGTACCTGCCAAAACATCGCTCACAAATCCGCCGGACCCAGTGAAATATTTGCAATGCTTTGATTGGTCTAGGGGTGGTCACGTGACTTGATAACGCGGGTACATCTTAGCCCTCCTTTACCCTTTAAAGCGCTGTGCATGAATCAGTGCATCATGCCGATTTGGCCGTCATGATACACGAATGCAGTCCTTGTGAGTAACTCACCAGGAATGAACTAATGTAGATCTGCATCCAGGCGAGTAACTCGCCAGGACCACATTCATGGGTTAATATACTCCGGGAGGAATGTCATGATGCATAAATGAGGCGCAGACTCACCAGCGCTTCATTGGTGCATCATACCGTCCAATGGGCATGATGCACTACATGTAATAACGGCACTTATTTAAAAGGTCACTTAATTCTGATTACAACTTTGGGCATATTATGGAGAAATCTTCTGATATTTTTGCATCTTAATGACAAAATATGAAGCTTATTTTGGGTGACTACCCCCGTACTCATTTTTTTCTCCAGGAGATCTTGCCAGCCAGAGGAAAAAAATAAATTCTTTTTGAAAATGTCTAAATCTCACCGCTGGTCCTTAATCAAAGTTATTATAAAGGGTTATAGTGAGAATGTGCATCGTCTTACCACGTCAGCTTCATAGATGAGGACCTGACTGTAGATGTGACGTCGCTCCTGTTCATCTCTCGACATCCCCGCCGTGGATGCAAACCGACTGGAAATAATAAATACATTTCAATGTGATTTACATGTATTACCTGAAATCATCTTAATGTGGGTCAATCCTATTGAAAATGAACCCACTGCGCAGGTCTTTGGCCACATGATTTATCAGTATTTGGCATAGACAGGTATACATATATTATGTTTCGATATCCCTATTAAATTCTGGGCAACAGTGGCCAAATTTGAGAATCTTATGGATTTTTATATCCATTTTTATATTGCAATGCTTCCAATGTGGATTTTTAATAGTCAAAGGTATCATATTATGCATGGGGCCCCATATCAAATATCCTTTAATACTAGCCCAAATTATCTGAACAATACATGTATTTTGAGAATTCTTTACACGCTGGTTTCAAGGTTTATGTTTGTGGTGAGTTACTCGCCAGGGCTCAACAAGTGCATCATGATGCACGGGGAAGGAATGCATCATGATACACGGGGAAGAGTGCATCATGATGCACGGGGGAGAAGTGCATCACGATGCGCGGGGGAGGAGTGCATCATGATGCGCGGGGAAGGAGTGCATCACGATGCACGGGGGAGGAGTGCATCACGATACAAGCGGGAGGACTGGATGCATCATTGCATTCCACATAAAGAGCAGGAAGATTCAGAGTTATTTTTGGTTTAAAAGTCAGGGGATAGCGCGGACGCAGTCCCCCCCTAACAAAAATTGCGCACCCGAGTCATCCACATTTGGGATGATCGCAAGGGTCAACCCAACCGTAGTGCAATGGAGGGGCCTCGCCCTGGGAGAACCGCCTAGACGATCACGGTATCTCCTGTGCCAGGTAAGTATGAGTTGATTGAGATTCGTTGAATACTTATGTTTTATTTTTTGACCAAACATGTGGTGTAAAACGCAAGAAAGCTACCAAATAGCTCTTTGATTTTACATTTTTACATCCTGGTCTTTTGCATATAAATGACCAATGTTATCATAAAAATTATTTTATATCAAAAATCTTTTTTCATTTCAATATCATACTTTGTGTCATCAGATTTGATCAGCTGTTGAGAAAATTCTCTCGATTCGCTATAGTGCTGCCATCTGGTGTCAGAATCAGGTACCATGTTGGGTAGCGGCCCCCTGGTGTCAGTTTGTTGTACTAGACACAGTCCACCTCCCTACTCCCACATCTGGTGTTACATAATGAATCCCTTCTGCTCAGGTCTTCCACCTCTCTGGGTGTCATTATATCTGAATGTGTTACATAGTGTTATGTATAATGGGCCTTTTATCAATTAACTTGAATCAAGTTTTATCAGTTTAAGGATACACTGTAGGCTGGTAGGTGTTCTGTACCTCTGCGATACCCCGGGCACATTACCTAGAGGGATTGTTTAATCAGTGACCTTCACGCTGGTTTTGTACACCTCCTTTACTTTAATTGCTCTTAATTGACCTCTTTAATCTAGATAAATATCTGATTGAATCTGGATGTGTATTGAGTGCCCCCCCCCCCCCCTACACATACATGCCAACATTTCCGGGCCCCAGACCGGGAGACCTATTTGAGTATTGACCATAGAGTGATTTTGAAGGGCATTCCCACAGAAAATTTTGAAAAACTCTATCTCAAAAAGAGCATTTTTTTTGTGCATCTTCTAAGTTGACAAAGCCTCAAAATATCTAATCCCGGGAGATTTTATATAGCTGGAAGTGCAGAAATGTTTCAAAAACCGGGAGATTCGTGAAAAACCGGGAGAAATGGAGGGATAAATCCAGGCCGGGAGAAAGCATAAAAATTGTCAAAATCCGGGAGTCTCCCGGCCAATTGGGGAGGATTGGCATGTACGCCCTACAGCAGGCCACCTAGATGGGAAGTATTCTTGGGAGCAGCAGTGACGTCATAGCGACCAGCGTGGCTCTTATCAGGCTTATCTCCCTACTGACAAGAATCCTCATGAAGGGTTATTTTATATACGGGTCAGAGCCATTGCTAGTACCAAACAAATTTCCTAGGTGGCTCATGTAGTCGGGGGCTAGATCAGCAGTTGGCCTCTTTGTACAGTTTACTTTGTTTGGCCCTTCCTAATAGTCTATATGAAGGTATATTTTAAAAACCTATACCTTTGGATAGCAAATACTTTAAAATTAAACAATATTATTTTCATATAGACTTAGTACTTCAAATACAAGAGAAATTAAACTTTTCTTAGAGGGAACATATAATCCAGGCTGAGTAAAACCAAGCCATTGTCTCCCTATCAGGCTAATCCCCTCCATTCACACCTAAAACAATGGACAGGTACTTAAGGTGATTAAGATAGAGGCAGGGGCAGCTTATCAATTCCCATTGTTTTCTGTGGGTGGAGGGGAAGATAAGAGATTACCCACAATCCTCTGCCAGATCCAAGATGGCTGTCAGGGGCCAGTTACATAACTAATTTCAAGATGGCCACCTCCATACAGGAATGGCTCTGTTCCCTATAGGAAATGTACTAGAAAAAGGTGTTAAAATCCTTATCAGAAAATATCTAAACATGAAGATGCATAAGAGAAACTGAAACATATTAAAAATCTACATCACATGCTTGATGCACTATTTTCTAATCCCAATATTAGAAAAGACAACAGCAAAAACGTTACTTTTTCTAGTATATTGGCTATAGGACTCAGTATGGAGGCCTAGTGGAGCCGCCATTTTGAATTCGCTGGTTGAGGTAAAACCCACTGATAACACACACCATGATGGGTACCTTGTCCCTGGTTAACACCCACTTCCAGGAACATGCTGGTCCCATCTTATCAGTTCTTATCAGTGTGTGTCGCCGGAACCAGTTCCACACCAGCTAGTGGCCAATATAATTTGACTCTTTGTCAGGTCCCTAGCAACCAGGCTTCTGCTCCCGAGAATAACATATCTGCTTAGGGCAGTCATGGGGTGCGCCAATTAACATACATGACCCCCCCCCCCCAAAGATTCTCTCAAAGGGAAATGTAACACATAAATTCCCATGTCTTTTAGGAGGTATTTCTTTTCCATCTTTATGAGGAAATATTGACCTGCTGATTAATGCTACACCCCCCCCATTAATGCATAAGCGGCCCTTACAGGGTTAATCATTTTTATATTTCTTTACCCCCCCCCCTCCCCGGGGGTACTCACCGAGCCGCTTCCTCCTCCAGACGTCGCTGCCTCTCTTGGAGCTTTTTAGCAAGCTGCATTCAGTTAAGAATCATCTAAATCCCAACATGGATATGTGATATAATTACTGGTAATTGAATGGACCAGGTACATATTGTGTCACTGATGAGTCATAATAGTTTTAAAATGTATTCTATGAAAATAATAATAGTTTTAAAATGTATTCTATGATTTGAACAAAAAGGAATATCAGTTATCAGTAAAAGGATACGGCTTCCTCCCGCCCTCTGGCTATGGCCATGTTTTCCGCCATCCGCCGTTGTAGTGACAGACTCTGAAATGACAAATCTCCAACATGAGGACAAAAGATGTTTCCTGTAATAATATACACACTGGGAATCCCCAGATAAGTACAGTAAGTAACACAATGCCAATCCTGGGTCACAAGATAAAATGATAACACTGGGGTAGTTATTTTTAGACATAAAACAGTGGCATCAGCAGAAAGTTTCTGTGATGTTAGACGGAGATAATGACCTTCCCTCCCACGTGTGTTTATATACTTCGGTAAATTCCCTCGTGTAAGCCGCGGCTTTTACAGGATGTGGCTTATAGAGTAAAATAGACGCAAGTACTCAGGGTGCAGCCTTTTCAAGTTTTTGTTGTTGTTTTTTTACACTATATATACCGTAATCTCCCGCGTATAAGGCGCGTCTTATACGCGAGGTTTTAGTTACCACTGGATCCGCAAGCGGGAGATCAAGACCTTCATTTTGATTTATTACACTTCCCCTAAGTAATAATATTACATAGGAGAAAATCCATCTAGTAGAACAAAAGTTATGAATTTCTTGAGCATATTCTTAAAATCTAGGTGCGTCTTATATGCGAGGTGCGCCTTATACGCGAGAGATTACGGTAGGACAGTACTACTTTTAAGTGCCTATTTTCCACCCACAGGTGCAGCCTCGTTCTGGCTAATAGAGGAATCGTGAGTCTACAGTAAGAAAACAGTGAGATGATGACCTAGGCCTTACCATATTAGTAGCACTGGGACTCTTGGCGGAGATGCTCGCCATGCGTTTCTTGTACGCCAACATGAGTTGCTGGTTCTTACGCTGTGCTATCTCCATAGGTGTTGGCTCAGCTGACCTGTAACAACAAGCAACATATGTGTACTTAGGGAATGGTCATTTATAATCAAGAGCTGAAAAAGTTATAGTTAGGAGAGGGGTGCTAAACTTTCTGTCAGCACCCGGGGTAGGGGGTGGTGCAAATTTGTTCGCAAATCCATACAGATTCTCACCACACCTCCCTGGTAAACTTCTCACACAAGCCAAGGGTTTTAAGATTTTAAGCTCAATTCATCTTTTAGTTTTGTTTGAAATAGGGTGGGGTGGGGGGGGGGGGGTCAGCTCATAAGGGAGGTTTTTATTAGTCTAAATTGGTCAAAATTCGGCTCATAAATTTCTTCCCGGTCTGCAAGTTATAAGAGAGATTACAGTAATTTTACGGTACTTGATGAAGCTGTGTGGGTAATGTTTTTGTACTTCTCCCCTTTCACTGAGAGGTGATTTCAGCCAGTTTGCTACAGAACGCATACAACTATCAAGAGGGGAATCCTGGTGTGGTACCTAAATATACACCGTGCACCACTAGACTTTGTTTATATCCGTGTTCTATGTATACCACATACATACATGGTTATATGGCTATAACCACAGGGCAGGCAGTCAGGACCTTGTCATGAGGTCCCAGTTTATTTACATTTAATATCTAAGTGTGACATGGGGTTTTAACCCTTTGAGGACTATAGGACATTAGCGCACATTGGTCAGCATGATGTAACAATGAAGTGCCGGAGAGCAGACTTGTCAGCACTTCGTTGATAGATTTGGAATAGTGATAATCCCCCGGCCATTATACAAGACAGGCACATATTAAAGATCTATATTCAGTGTGCCTATACATGGGTAAAATTGGATATGTATGACACAGCGACAACAAGGTGTAAAACGGCACTTTTAAAAATCGACAGACATGGGGGGAGAGAGCAGACTGCATTGGATAAAAAACGACACTGTGACATGGCCCTATCCAAATAAAATTATCACACCGACCTGGTCTTCATTCTAGGAAATCATGTTGCTTACAGCACCCTTACGTTTAACTTAAACGCCAGGTTTTGAATAAGGGTGTAAATAAGGGCCACAAGTACAGGGGTCATAAAATATGCCTTAAACTTTATAAAGTAGACCTTAAACACATGTCTTGTATAAGGACCAGAGGTAATGGTCTTAGTCAATACGAAAACTCGCGGGAACGAGGGCATTGCTGTCAAAATTGCTGCAGGACCTGCAGAAATGACCAGACTGCAGGACCAAATGTCTGGCTGTAATCTTGGGAACTTTTTTTTTTTCCCATGATACCCAGTACCATGGATACTTGTGTACACTGTCACCTAGTGACAGCAACACATGTGACTGTTGCCATGCAATGGTGTTCTGAGTGATGTCACAGCCCACCGGCCGTTGCGTCATTTGAAGTGGTAGCGTCGTGCAGTACGGATCAATTTATCATTAGCCCTGTCGAAATCTAATCTTGGGACCTCGGGCTACATTTTGGTTTTTATGGCTCCGGTCCTGCAAAAATCACTCCAGGCCTGCAGAAGGTTAAGATCTGCAGGACCAAATGGAAAAACTTTTTCGTAAAGACTGGTCTCTCCAACTCTATAGGTGCCAGGGCGATTATTCACAACGAGGCTGATATTGTGATGATATGATTCATTTACCTGCGTATATAAGACTGCAGAGACTGTGTAGGGCTGGGTAGTTCTGGTAGGGCATATCCCATCCCCGGTGTTTGAATTGAGACGTTAGGCACTGTACCAGTAGCAGGGCCAGTCATCGATCCCGATGCTGCACCAGTGACTGGTCCCGGCATGGCGTGGGCCATCGGCTGTGATGTTGTACCCGTTGCTGGATGAGATGGTACGTCCTTAGCTGTAGTCTGTGTTACACCCGTGAACCCAACATCAATCTTCCGCCATATTGATTCTGTAAACAGACCACAAGAACATTTAGTTACTAGAGAGACTTAGAGAAGCAGGGCATCATTACATATAGAAGGGCTTATATATGAGATATAATATAATACCTGGTGAATAAATAGCGTGTATAAGACGCACCCCAACTAGAGAGAAAGCTATGAAGGTTAAGTCTAGGCCACAGGCCTACGTGTTATTGGCTTCTAAGTTCAATGAAAAAAAAAGTTTAAGTTCTATGCAGTCCATAAAGGGTTAATGGTTTGTGTGCACCAACAATGAGGCGTCAGTAATCCACCTGCCACATTCAAGCCCCAATGAACAGCTGACTCTGCTCTATCTCTTACCGTAATCTCCCGCGTAGAAGACGCGCTGCACGTATAAGACGCACCCCAAACTTAGCACATGCATTTTCGCGTATAAGACGCACATTTTAATACTGAAATTTGTAAGATTAGTACATTTCTATAGTAAAAGTACCCCTCGTATAAGACGCACCCCAAACTTGAGGAAATCCTATAAGACTCCCCAGCATTTTGTTTGGCGTAGAGGACGCGTCTTATACGCGGGAGTTTACAGTAGGTGCAAAAGCCAGCTGTCCAAGCCATTTTGGCATACCTTGTTCACCATATTATTTACTAAATGCATATAAGGTCAAACAGAGATCATTCAACCATGGCCTAGCTGCGGTGGCAATTGTTCAGAGATACACTATAGACCAGATTTCCCTCTATGTTTCTATATCTGTCAGAAACACTCTTTAATCTAATGTGGTTCTGTGCTGCAGTTTCCATATATATGAATGTGTTATTTGTTAGATATGTACAATCCTAAGTTTCATGAACGTCGCATCAGCGCGGCAAGCGACTAACCATTATCTCATGAACGTCATCATGTTTGTACCAATAAACGCAGTTGATGCACCACCACGATGGAGCAAGACATGTGGCTTTAAGAGTTCCCTCTTTTTCACCTCTATTCAATATTATTGACTAAAGTCAATAACACAATAAGGCATATCTAGGGCAAGATTTTGACACTTTAATGCTGTTCTAGGATCCATCAACTTTCTAGTAAGATCACATCATTTGGCCACCTATCACTTACCAACAGCAACTGATTCTATAATGGACCCACCCAATAGGAGACGGTTACTAGCAGAAACCGCTATACACCTGGAAAAATTAAAGGGCATGGTTTTTGTTTCAATAAATAGCAGAAGTCTAGAAATGAAACTTAGCGATATCCAATTGAGCATACACAACAGTGACGTTGTCTGCATCTGTGAGAGCTGGCTCGATCCGATGATGGATAATAGCTTAATCCACTGGAATGGTAAGCACATCTTCAGACTGGATAGAACCAGCGATCATGCAGGCGGGTTAATCACTTACATGAGCTCAGACCTCACTGTACAGTACTTAATAACCTACAACTTATGGAGGCTGATATTGAATTACAGGTACTAGTAGTTAATCAACCAAAATTAAAATCAATGTACATTCTAAATGTTTATAGACCACCTAAAGGGAAATATGAGGAATTCTTTAACAATCTCAGTAGGGTTGTGGACCAGCTGGACCACTCATATGAGATCTGGCTCCTTGGCGATTTCAATATTAATGTAAGGGACAGAAATGAGATTAAAACTAAAGCCCTGATCGACTTCTGTAGAACCAAAGGCTTAAAACGCCAGATTGAAGGTATCACCCGTCCAAAAGACAACAGTGGCACCTGCATTGATAACATACTTACTAACTGTGATATTATCACCCACAAGGGCATCTTTGAGAGTCTTATCTCTGATCACTACCCTATCTATGTCTGTAGGAAAAAACTAAAGGAAGAATATAATAGATGTACCTTCACTGGCCGCAGTTACAAACACTATGACCCTGATGATTTAAAGGATTTTTTGCTAGAGTCTGACTGGGATGCTTTCTGGAACAGTGATGACCCCAATTTCCAATGGGAATGTATAGCTAGTGAAATACTGAGTTATCTGGACCAAGTTTGTCCCGTTAAAACTACCACTATTAAAAGCACACAGCATCCCTGGGTATGCCGTGAGACCATTGAGCTAATGAACGAGAGGAGGATGCTAATCAAAGATCAAATTAGGTCTGGGTCACGAGCCAAAGTAAAGGACATTGGGAGACTCAGAAACCAAATACAACGACACCAAAATAATAGTAAGCGGGACTGGGTCAATCAACTTCTTGTTGAATTCCGAAACGATCCTGTTGGCTTCTGGCGTGAGATCAATAAGTTAATTAACCCTACCACAACACGCTCCAACATACAGCTAAGAGACAGCTTCACTGGTGCAATGGTTGTTCCTGATGACGTGGCTGATTACATTAATAAATACTTTGCGGACATAGGGAAAAATCTGTTCGAAAAACTAACACAAGGTATCATGCCCGCAGCCCTTAACTACTTAACCCCCCTAGCCATAGCACCTAATGAACCACCGTTGGATATAGCGTCTCTGGTGCATGATGGGCTTGTTAGTAAGTTAGTCCAAAATATAAGTATAAACAAATCATGCGGCATTGAGGGTATGAACTCTAAGGTTCTTAAAAACGCATTCACTTGCCTAATTCCTCACCTCACTTGTATCTTTAGTAACTCCTTAAAAAGCGGCGTATTCCCTACATCATGGTCCAAGGGTACACTGGTACCCATACCAAAAAAGGGTGACTTGGTTGACATAAAAAACTGGCGTCCAATCACATTGCTGCCCTTACCAGGGAAACTCCTTGAGAGGATTATACATGGAGTACTAAGTGAGCATTTGGAGCTCAATAACAGGTTGAGTAAACTACAGTTTGGATTCCGCCCGGAACGCAGCACTAGCGATGGGTCTTCCATGTATTAAAGGACTTATATGATTACCACGATGACGGTCTGGTGACAGTGGCCACCTTCATAGATTACTCTAAGGCCTTTGATTGTGTACATCATCCAACCTTAATACTGAAACTTGATGAGCTAGATATTCACACTCTACTAAAAAACTGGCTAAGGGGTTACCTAAGCAACAGATCACACTGCACTATGGCTAATAACACCAGATCAACACAAAGAGAGGTAAAATTCGGGGTCCCTCAGGGGTCTATTTTGGGCCCCGTGTTGTTCATTATTTACATCAATGACCTGCCTAATGTCATAAAAAATTGTAAATGTGTAATGTATGCAGATGATGTAATGCTATATGTATCAAGGAACAATTATGCCGATGCTGTAGCTGCCATGCAATCTGATCTAAACCACCTCCATGACTGGTGTTTGCACAATTATATGTCCATCAATGCTCAGAAGAGCATGACTATGTACTTTGGGTCTAAACACAAACTAAAGAATCTGATGGGCCCAAACCTGTTGTTGGGTGCTGTTAACCTACCCACGTGTGAAAGCTACAACTACCTGGGTGTAGATCTTGATAGCAATCTCACCGTTAACTTCCACATAAATAAGGTTAAAAAGAATTTTGGGAACAAATTGTATAAACTTAATAAGATGAGAAAATTCATAAATGCTAAACATAGCATGACCGTGTACAAAACCATGCTAACCCCAACTCTAGAATACTGTTCTTTCTATACTGGAGGTGCACATCAGGCTGAGCTCCAGAAGCTGCAGCGCATGCAGAATCAGGGTCTACGTATCATTGATGACTGTTATACTTCTTTGACTTTACTATGTGACACTACCAGCAAATCACTACTAGCACATTACCATGTGGTCAGATACCTTACCATCTACAGATTGGTCAATGGAACACCTCTGGCGCGCAGAAAATCGACCCCTTCTGGGGACGAAAGCGCTCAATAAACAATAATAATAATAATAATATCACTTAATGAACACCAGACCCAGCTATCCTGTTATAATATATGCTACAATATCATCACCTGTCAGGTATACCATGAACGTTTGCTGATCCCATGAATCCTCGTGTATAAGCTGCACCTTATATGCGAGATATAGGCTCATAGAGATGTGTAACAGAAAAATAGCTCACCTTGTTGTAAACTGTCGACCAGTTCCAGGATGCGCTCCATACACAGGTTCCCTAGCTGAACGCACTTCTTGGTACCCGCACTCACGCTGAAATCTATGTAACCAAGGAGGAAATAGGATGATAGATCATGTCACCTGCAGGTGCATTCTTGGCTAACAGTTTTATTGCTGGCAGGCCTGAAGAGCCAGTAATACCTTTGGGCATAAGATATCTTTGGAGAGAATGTGACTTCAGCCAAAAGATTTGATACATACATGTATTGCCTCAGGGGTCAAAGGAAATGTAGGTATTTCTAGTGTTATAAGCTTGAAATTCATTACGCCAACATTTATTGCAGACGGGGTGTTTCAGTAGTTAAAGGGAAAGGGAACTTATGTTACTGTCTACTGCCCGTATGTATTTAAAGGGGCTGCATGAAGAAGTTTTATTATTCCGTAGTTAAGGAAGGGTGGGCCGAATCGATCGGGGACATCAAACATGTTTGATATCGGCAGACTGGATTGGACGCCCCCTGAGACGCCCTCGACATCACAAGCAGCCACCCCAGTCAGTCCTGCCTATAGTCCCCTTTAGGCTTTAGCCTTGCATTAATGCATTAATTGCACTGTGAGCGTCAACACATACCTGGTATGTGCGCGTCCTTTAGCAGTGTGGACACCACCTGGTGGATGCACTGGAGGTATGATACGTACGCCGCCTGCAGTTGGCAAGATCAAAACATGATGTACAGTTCTCATTATCAACCACAGAATATTGGAAATCCTCATTCAGTACCTGATATACAGTAAAATATTTAAACCAAACCATGATTGGAGTAGTAGGCTAGGCCGAGCTCCCTGCCGACTCTTCCTACCGGGAGCGGCAGAGAGCAAATACCTTTGTTGCAGTTTGATATTCGGTACCATTGGTACCTAATGAATTTTAACAAACTTCCCCTTAATGTATGGTTTCCAAACTTTAGCCATACAACTATGATACATTTTACTTGCCACATGTGCTTGGATGGAAAGATAGAAGCTTTTATTAACTTACAGTCCTCTTTTTTATATCTGCTAGCTGCAGAAAAAGCCTTGGCTTGGCACTGTGCCAAGTTTAAGATCATGGCCTCAAATTTCTAAATTTTACTAATATGGATCATCAAGACTATAAAAGTTAAGATTAATTATTGCAAAAGCAGAATCTCATGTTACATTAGGCATATGAGAAGTTTAAAGAAGGAGGGTTAGAGAAAAATGTATTTTTGCTTGAGTTATTTGTTGTCTATGAGGCCAGCCAACTTTGCTGTCAGCCGTTAGCGGGAGCGAGAGGCTGTAATCGTCTGGCCTATAGTAGGCCTACTCCTATGCTGCATCAGAATGGCTAGATTTAGAGAATCTCTTTAGCCTTTTAGGGAGTTATCATTTTTAACAATGGGTGGGTGGGGGTTGGTGGTGGGTTTTTCACATGGCTGAAAATTGCATGTGAACACACCATTTTGTTTTGACATACCGGTGATATACTTACGCGTAGCCGCAGGCTTTTTTGCCGAAAATATTTGGGGGAGTAAAATTTCAGACCCCTCCTGAGGGGACGTAAAAAAATGTTAAACCATCTTGGGAGGAGGAGGGTTAAAAAAAAATACCCTCTTATAAGCACAAAGAGGGGTGCGAAAATTCTCCTTGGGGGGGGGGCAAAAAAAAACTTTTACTGATGTCGAGGTACACAGGAATAGAAACTTCAACTAGGCATGGCAGTGTCCTGAAGAGGGTGCCCCAGGCACTGTGCCTGCTGCAGCAGCCATTTCTGCCTGAGTTCTTCTGTCTGGGTATGGTCAACTTTGGAGGAGAACCTATAGAGATATTTGAATAATTCCAAATGATATGATTGCCTACAACACCTCTAGTTTTAGTATCAGGCTATAATTTTAGTAAAAACAAATTATCAATGATATATATCAGAGGATCAAAGTTAGGTTAAGCTGAAAAACTGACAAAGTTGCTGATACTCACTAGCCACTATATAAGTGATGGAAAGTCATTATTTTTCTATATAAATCTGTCTTATGTTCACTGATTTGTGCATGGCAGTGTTTGTGGGAAAGTAAGGTGTAGAGCAAGGTTGACCCTGAAATTTTGGCTATGTCCACTTTCCTGGTCTTCAAAATTAGGAAAACATCACAGAATATCTAAAATGAATCAATGATGTGATAATATAATATTTTCCCTACAAGGAAAACCTAACGGCATCAAAATCCATTGACAATTCAATGACTTATAACCATTTATATTGAAGATGCCAAGTGTGCTTTTTTTATCATTTTCTGTGAAAACTCCCTCTGACAGCCTGTACACAATCGCCTTTTATACAAAAACTACTGACATTAGGAAGATAAATCTAATTGATTCATAGAGGGAAAATGTTGGGCTTTGTTATGACTGGTGATAGATAGCTCTGTGATGACATTTTCAATTTCTTAGATTCTTGCCAGGACCCCATGTTCGGGCAGATTCAGGGCAATTCTCAGTGAAAAGCCTGTTCTAGACAGCATCTCAACATGATGGATTTTGCTATCAAACCCAAATAAATACACACTTTTCGCACTTCTACTGTTCTAGCATCCTAAAGTATTGATAAATTTTGTTTTTTGAATTTTTTTGAAAAACAATTTTTAACCCCCTGCCATGCCTACTGCAGTGGGGCCGTTGTTCAGTCAATTCCTTGTGTATCCCGGGTACACTATTCCTTGTGGATCCTGGATGCACAGAAAGCTGAACAACGGCCCCACTGCATGCCTACTTCAACTTGTGTGAGTTGTGAATCACTGAATCGTGAAGTGAACCTACCCTCATATTGTTTGAACCATCCAGTTGTTGGGCGGCTAAAACAGCCCTCAGAATCGGTTTCATGCCTTCCTCCATTGCTAATGTGATCTCTAGACAACTCAGATTCACAATCTAGCTCTTTAACTACATGTCATGCGCTAAAACTTGAATAACTTTCGATTTTCACACAAGTGTCAATGGAAGAGGGTGGAGTGTCATTTGCTATTGTTGTCGACTTTAGCGCCACCTATCGGGAAAAGTTAAAACTACTTCCGGCTAATTTCCGAAAAAGGCCGATGATTTGTTTATTGCAAAGTTCCTAATAATTTTTCTTATATAAACAAATATGTGATTGTGACTTTTAATAACATATCAAATTCTTTCAGCAAACATAAATAAACTATCGATATAATATCTAAATTGGATTACCGGGGGAACGCGAGCGACGCGTACCTTCAAAGATGGCGGACGAAGAAGCAATCGAGATAAATGGAAAACTAATTAATGACCTTCGGGTCACAGATTTAAAGAAAGAGCTCGATAAGAGAGGACTTTCTAAGAGTGGAAACAAGAAAGAACTTGTAGAACGACTGCGAGCGGTAGGTAACCCTTTGGAAATGTCCTATAAAATGGTTTGTTTGGGAGCCCTACCCTGCTCAGGGAAAAAATCCGGCATGGATTTTGGGCCGGGACTGACGAATTTCTGACGCTGGCCCTTGACAAGTGCCACCTCTAGTAGGCTCTAGAAATTGTGAAGTTGTGTTGAATTTGAACATGCTCTCAAAGCATCAAAATCCATTGACAATTCAATGACTTATAACCATTTATATTGAAGATGCCAAGTGTGCTTTTTTTATCATTTTCTGTGAAAACTCCCTCTGACAGTAGGCATGGCAGCTTAATTTTTTAAATCGGCCAATACACTATTGTAATACACCAAAATGTAGGTTTTGGTCCCAAGAAGCAATATCCAGCATCAGATTTTAGAAAAAAATAATTTAGGGGGGGTGTTGCTATGAAAATGATACATGCGAATTTAAGCGAAATTGGCGATTTTCGATGCTAGATGGCCCCAGGTGAATAACTCCTGAAATAATTGTCGTAGGCACCCAATTTTTTTTTTAGATTGAAGCTAACATCACCCTGAAGCTATAGAAACAGGTTTTACAGAGCTGTATAGTGTATTCTCCTTGCAGATCTACAATGAAGTCATCAACCAATGAAAAATTTTTTTTTTTTTTTTCACATTTCAAAAAAATCTTTAAACAACTCTGCTTATCTCTTTATAGGTTCACAGATACTTTGTATTCCAGCAGACCAGCACAGCTGTCTTAACAAAACTTGTTTAAAGCAATCCTGGTTGACAAATATAGCACCTCCAAGATATCCAAATGAAACAATAAATCAATGCTTGATGCACACTATGAACCTGACCTGCAATCTACTTTGTCATGAGGGATCAAACCAGGGATCAAGGGCCGAATTCATGATGATTGTTTGAGAGATTCATAGTACCATCAACATGTTGCTTTACAATAATGTTCAACAATAATATCATGAGTAAATAATCCCCCCCCCACCCCCTAGGATATCGACAAATACTGGTCCCCTTCTACATGAACCTGGTGGCCTAAACAATCACAAGGTCTAGAGTCTAATGCATGCTAATCCATATACCCCTTGACAGCTATTAATACATTAGTCAATTTAGTGCATCATACTTCTTTGTCAATATGATGCACCAAGGAAGTATTGGTAAGTCGCTCACCAGCATGTCATTGATGCATCATACAGACCCTATGGTTGATGAGTTCACTCAGCCAGGATTCAACCCAGTAGAGATGAGTAACTCAAAACAGGTGTGTACAATGTATTCCAACATCATGCAGACCAATGGGCATGATGTATCAATACATAATAAAAAATTCCCATTGATTCACTTGATATACCGAATGCACCCTGACCCAATAGCCTCAAATCTCATTTGCTCAAATGTTGGAACGGTAATGAGACAAGGAATGGACCCGTCTTCACCTCAGCACTACCTTGATTCAAATGGCATGGTTGCCAACTGCCCTCCTCCAGTAACTATGGGGGGTATCCAAGACAACAATTGTGTAATACACAAAATTGTTGATCACCTGACCACAGGGCCTCACTCTAGGGTCCATCACCCCCTGGAGGTTGACGCTCTCCAGGTATGATGTAGTTTTTGTACCAAGCAGATACTTGGTACCTATCACTTATTTGGATGATAGATGGGTGATTGAAAAAAGGTTTCGATCCTAATAGATCTCATCAGGTGCTTAATTGAGGTACACAATGTATGTGACATTGCCACATTATCTATCTAAAATTTCATTGGGAAAATTAGGTAAACCACTAAAAAGTGATAACAATAAAAGGGAGACTCAGCAGATCTGGGTGGAGCTCAAAGACTCCACCCACTTTGTTGCTGTTGGTTGGGACAAGCAACCCAGTGTGTCCAGTTAATCAAAATTAATTAATGTTATGAACATAGTATTTCCAGTTCTTTAAAATGATGGTTCATCAGTTTAACTGTTTAGAGCTGTACTCAAACTCACTCCAGAGATTTTCTCTTCAGGGAGTGTATAAACCGGGTATCTAACAAAATTTTTGAACGAGGCCTAAAAGTATATACATGTAAGTTGCCGGGTTGCTTTTCCTGATCTAAAAGTTTGGTGCATCTATCAGATTCAGGCCATAAGGAACTTGGGTGCGCAATTTGAACATCCAATTCCTCTCAATCTTGTTGCGGAGTTTCTCGGCATAATCTGTGTGTGGATTTCTATGTAGGAAATCAACAATGTGGACTTCCACATCTTTGAGGCCTTGGTGTCCATCAGTTTTGAAGTGGAAACCCATGTCGGTTCCCAATTTCTTTTCCATGATGTTACCAATGTGGGGATAGAATCTTTGCATTTGCATCTGTTTGGAACGGTGCACCATTGCACAGTTGGCAAGTAGACTTGCTAGGACTGCATTGATGCATCATGACAACCAACGAACATAGAAAGGTTTTCCTGTGTGGGTTTACATGCAAAAATGATGTATTTAACCCCACCCATGGCCCTAGATGTAATGTGGTAATGGAATATTGATATAACAGTGTAAGTTATGCTGTGTTTTGGTACTTTGTAAGCTGAAAAAGATTAGAAACTTGCATTTGTTTGGCTGGTTCTGGGGCCAGCCCCACTGCCACTCCCCAGTCAGGACTGTCACTTTGACAGTCAGGTGGGAGGGGCTAGCCTAATGTGTATGTGAATGTACATGTACATATTAAGGGAGGGGGGGGGGTCATTTTTTTCATTGGCTGGGGGAACTCGTTAGCATAGAATCCAATGGTGGAAGGTGGAGTTATTAACAGGGAAACTTCCATAGATATCCTAGATGAACATGCCATGCCTACTTTCTCCATTTTGTTCGAAATAAATAAGAATCCATTGATTTTCCATAGCGATACGTCTCGGCACACGAGTGACCCCGGCTGACCTCCTTGCCGGAAGTGGTTCACCCACCCCTATACATAAATGTGTGTTTACGTGCATGGACCCCCCCCCCCCAGCAAAAAAAAATGACCACCCTTTAATACATGTACATTCACATACATATGATATTAGCCCCCCCCCACCTTCTGTGCCCCCCCCCACACACACACAAACAACCCAAAATGACCACCCACCCCTATGCATAAATGTGTGTAAATGCATGCCCCCCAGCAAAAAAAAATACATGTACATTCACATACATATGATATTAGCCCCCCCCCCACCTTCTGTGCCCCCCCCCACACACACACACACGCAAACATCCCAAAATGACCACCCACCCCTATACATAAATGTGTGTAAATGCATGCCCCCCCCAGCAAAAAAAAATGACCACCCTTTAATACATGTACATTCACATACATATGATATTAGCCCCCCCCCACCTTCTGTGCCCCCCCACACACACACACAAACAACCCAAAATGACCACCCACCCCTATGCATAAATGTGTGTAAATGCATGCCCCCCAGCAAAAAAAATACATGTACATTCACATACATATGATATTAGCCCCCCCCCACCTTCTGTGCCCCCCCCCCACACACACACACGCAAACATCCCAAAATGACCACCCACCCCTATACATAAATGTGTGTAAATGCATGCCCCCCCCAGCAAAAAAAAATGACCACCCTTTAATACATGTACATTCACATACATATGATATTAGCCCCCCCCCCACCTTCTGTGCCCCCCCCCCCCACACACACAAACAACCCAAAATGACCACCCACCCCTATACATAAATGTGTGTAAATGCATGCCCCCCCCCAGCAAAAAAAAAATGACCACCCTTTAATACATGTACATTCACATACATATGATATTAGCCCCCCCACCTTCTGTGCCCCCCCACACACACACGCAAACAACCCAAAATGACCACCCACCCCTATACATAAATGTGTGTAAATGCATGCCCCCCCCCCCCAGCAAAAAAAAATGACCACCCTTTAATACATGTACATTCACATACATATGATATTAGCCCCCCCCCCCCACCTTCTGTGCCCCCCCACACAAACAACCCAAAATGACCACCCACCCCTATACATAAATGTGTGTAAATGCATGCCCCCCCCCCCCAGCAAAAAAAAAAAATACATGTACATACACATTAGGCTAGCCCCTCCCACCTGACTGTCAAAGTGACACTGACAGTCCTGACTGGGGAGTGGCAGTGGAGCTGGCCCCAGAACCAGCCAAACAAATGCAAGTTTCTGATCTTTTTCAGCTTACAAAGTACCAAAACACAGCATAACATACACTGTTATATCAATATTCCATTACCACATTACATCTAGGGCCATGGGTGGGATTAAATACATTGTTTTTGCATGTAAACCCACACAGGAAAGCCTTTCTACCACCTGCCTCCTCCTCCATGTGTTTAGATGTCCTGGTTGTAGGTCAGAAGGGGTGTATCCACTGTCTGGAACAGCCAGCACACTCTCCCTGCAGAGAGTGGTGTAGTGCTGTGCCAATATGGAGGGGCTGGTGGTTGCCTGGAGAGTGGCTGTACCAAGAAGTGCCACACCCCCTCCAATGTTTTTGGCTGTATTTTGGCTGGCCATGGACCAATCAGAATCATTTCTGGTTTGAACATGACCCAAATGTTGTATGACTAGATGAGGCTAGGTTAGATTTAGGTATCTCTTCCTGGGAGTTTTTGGTGGCTGTTTACAGAATATAGAGGCTGATTACACACCATTTTGGTCCCAGGAGTGGAGAAAACTTGGAGGATACAATGACTTGAGGTGTTGTAAGGTAATGTCCTTTTGGAATCATCAAAAAATATCTAAATGTGAGAGAGTGACAAGCCAGCCAAATTTAGGTGTTTTGGACTGACAAAACTGGGCCATGCGATGGGCGGCGGTGGTGGCGCTACCGTCTGTGACACTGCCGTGCCTACTGACAGCCTGTACACAATCGCCTTTTATACAAAAACTACTGACATTAGGAAGATAAATCTAATTGATTCATAGAGGGAAAATGTTGGGCTTTGTTATGACTGGTGATAGATAGCTCTGTGATGACATTTTCAATTTCTTAGATTCTTGCCAGGACCCCATGTTCGGGCAGATTCAGGGCAATTCTCAGTGAAAAGCCTGTTCTAGACAGCATCTCAACATGATGGATTTTGCTATCAAACCCATATCAAACCCTAATAAATAGATCTACACACTTTTCGCACTTCTACTGTTCTAGCATCCTAAAGTATTGATAAATTTTGTTTTTTGAATTTTTTTGAAAAACAATTTTTAACCCCCTGCCATGCCTACTGCAGTGGGGCCGTTGTTCAGTCAATTCCTTGTGTATCCCGGGTACACTATTCCTTGTGGATCCTGGATGCACAGAAAGCTGAACAACGGCCCCACTGCATGCCTACTTCAACTTGTGTGAGTTGTGAATCACTGAATCGTGAAGTGAACCTACCCTCATATTGTTTGAACCATCCAGTTGTTGGGCGGCTAAAACAGCCCTCAGAATCGGTTTCATGCCTTCCTCCATTGCTAATGTGATCTCTAGACAACTCAGATTCACAATCTAGCTCTTTAACTACATGTCATGCGCTAAAACTTGAATAACTTTCGATTTTCACACAAGTGTCAATGGAAGAGGGTGGAGTTTCATTTGCTATTGTTGTCGACTTAAGCGCCACCTATCGGGAAAAGTTAAAATTACTTCCGGCTAATTTCCGAAAAAGGCCAATGTAGGTCTGTTCATTGGTAACATAGTTATCATGTTCCATCAATTCTATCTTTGATGAAATGTAGCCCTTTCATTGAATTTCTGCCAGAAATAACCGAGCTGGTTGGGTTCTCACACACAGCCACATGACAGAATCTGAATGTTACTTTAACATCCAATGGTGTAGGCAGGGTGAAATAAAATATTAAATGATAAATTTACCCACCATTGAATAGATGAGACTTTGCTCTTTTCATACATACCACCCATGCTATATTCTGATCAATAGAGCCCTAGAAATTACCTTTTAAAAAAGTGCTGTTTATCATAGTGACAGATACAAGCCACGGGTCCTGTGGTTTGGCTGGCTTCGCTACCCAAGTTCAGGACTTATGCAGGGTCCCACGATTCATATATGAAACAAACGAGCTTTAAATTTGCAACTTATAGCTTTTTGAATCATGTTGATACTCCTCCTAGAACCATTTTTATGCCACTTTGAAAATCAGAAAATCAAAATTCTTTCTGTCATTTCCATGAAGTACCGTAAACTCCCGCGTATAAGACGCATCCTCTACGCCAAACAAAATGCTGGGGGGTCTTATAGCTTTCTCTCAAGTTGGGTGTGCGTCTTATACGAGGGGTAATTTTACTATAGAACAGTACTGGATTTACAAAATTGAGCATTAAAATGTGCGTCTTATACGCGGAAATGCATGTGCTGAGTTTGGGGTGCGTCTTATACGCGCAGCGGGTCTTCTACGCGGGAGATTACGGTATTTTAGCTGAGACGAATCAAACAAAAAACATGCTCTACAAGGAGAGCAAGCAGATATGGTTCTACTTAATTAATGATAACTTCTGATTGGGTGGGTCAATCAACTAGCTATTTTCACTGACTTGTAGCTAAATGTTTGGAGAAATACCAAACTTATGTGTCATCATATTAGTAGTGGGGTAAGTAATTTAAATTTCAAGTTAAAATCTGGAATTTATTTATTTTTTCTTGAATATTTTGGTGTAAAACCTTCAGGAGATTAAAAATCGCCAAAAATCGCTGCTGTATTCATAAATAAAACCAACTGATTCTGAATAAAAAATCTATTGAGAAGGGCTCAGTATGTTCATCCTGCTTGGCAAAAAAACATTATTTTTATGGGGTATTTGACCCTAAAGAACTAAAACTTACCCAACTTCTCTCTGTCTCAATTGGCATTAAAATACATACATGGATAATGAGAAATTGCCAGTGGGATAGAATGATAATTTCCCTTCAATTTGGTGTCAGTTTGATGCAATTCTGTCCAATAGAACCTTCAGAATCGAATTTACAATACCAGGTGTTTAGCACTGTGACAGATACAGGGAGCATTCAGCCGTGTTTGGCCGTCATCGCTACTTCACTGCAGACTGTGCAGTCTTGGGGGAAGTAGTCACTCATACTCACAGTAGCACTCACACTCACAGATCTGAGACCCTAATGTCATGACACTACGTTATAGGTATGTGAGTTGGGCACCGATCCAACTAGGGGGAAGCAGACATGATACTTCCACTTCCACATTAGATTTTAAATATTTAAATAAACTTGACCTTAATAAAACTTAGTTTCGCATACTCCCCTACATCTGTACTACAGGGATGAAAGTCTTCAGGGATTTCCCTGATTTCAGGGATTTTGAAATTCCAAGGCCCTATACTTTAATACAAAAACCCAGGTTTTTAGCCCGGGGGGCCACTCTCGAATTTGTAGATACCATGTGCGTACATCACCCTAAATTTTGTACCCTTTTAGCGGGGCAAAATTACTCAAAAACACCCCCCTTTTGACGGGATACACCCCCAAAATTTACTGAAAATATACCCCCTTTTGGTGGGTCCCCTCTAAAATAACAAAAAATCATACCCCTTTTGGCGTGCAAATCCCATAACTTATGAGAAAAAATTGTCCTAAATTTCTCCTTAATATACCTCTTTTTTACTGAAAATTTCGGAATTTTTCGTTGTTCATTTTGCCCAAAAAGCATACCCCTTTTTGCCCAAATCAGCCCAAAATACACCCCTATTAAAGGATCCGGGGGGACCCGCCCCTTGTGCCCAAAAAGTACCCCCTTTCCCGCTAGTTTGTGTACGCACATGGTTACTATAAGATATATAGCAAGTGGCCCCCCCCCGGGGTTTTTAGGCCCATATTGGACCATTTCAGGGATTTTCGGGCTCCCTGATACTATTACTGGTGAAAAAGAATTTTTGGTGAAGCAAACAGATTCATGAGATTGGGAGAAAATCAGATTTTTCTAAAGGGTAGTAAATGGCCACAGTAAAGCTAGCCACTCACTGTAAATCTCGCACAGACCATCCTTCCACTTTCACATAAGATATTTAATATCTATATAATTCTTATATTCATTTTTTTTTAGTTCTGCATGCTCCCCTATATCTGCTATTTAGTTGTGAAAGGGATATTTTGATTAAATCAATTGGTCAGGAGAAAATCAGGATTTTATGAAGGGTAGTAGATCGCCATACTGTGCTGCCCACAGTGAATCTAGGGGCTCACTGTCAAGCTCATGCAGACCATCCTTCCACTTCCACATGAGAAATTTAATATCTATATAAATCTTATATTCATTATTTTTAGTTCAGCATGCTCCCCTATATCTCTGCTATTAATTGTGAAAAGGATATTTTGATGAAATCAATAGGTCAGGAGAAAATCAGGATTTTATAAAGGGTAGTACATTGCCACAGTGCATTCTCTATGGCAGCGTGGGTATGGCAGCCAGTGGCAGATCTCCAACACCTTCATGTGGCGCAAACTGATGTCATGTGAAAGACCCTTATACTAGTAAGTAAGGGAGTGGTCATTAACTATCAACAGGCGGGGTGGCTGGGTTATCGCGCAGACATGCGAAAATTATTTACGCCCCCCTCGACGCCAGTCATACTCATAGACTATGTCATAGACATACTCACATAGTCAATTTTTTTTGGCAATTTTGCGTCCCCCGTGCCTCTCTGCCCTGGCGTTTATCTTTTTTATAGCAAGAAATTTGTGGCAGTGGATCACCCACAAATATCCGATAGCAATCCCCAATGCACTTGTAACTGGCCCACCCTCATGCATACCCTCATGGGGATTAGACTAAGTCTAACTATTTCTACTTGTGACATATGTGATAATCTATATCTACCTGAAGTCATTATTTCCCGCCAACATTTGCATATTTTCTCCTTGTTTTAGAGTAGGCCTATAATCTAGATCTGCTTGTGTGACATGTCTGCTAGTATGGACCATAGTTGATGTCTGCATCTTAGAATTTATGTCTATATTTTTAATGAAAAATAGCGTGTTTTGTATGATCATGATTATACTTTTTTTTCCTTTTTTTTACTTCAGCTTTATTTTATATGGTCAGTATTACATGACATTTTGAAAACGAAATCAGATTCATTTTTACATCTTAACATCTTTATACATTAGAATCCAATTATTATTTCTATCTATATATTCACCAATTTGAAACTTGAATATCACCATTTTGATGTATATTATTTGAATTTCCTGCTCATTGTAGCAATGTATTTTGTTGCTCTGTACAGCATCTCGTGAAAGGTGGCCAGGAAAAAGAAGACAAGGTGAAATTTCATTTCAAAATCTATCAAAAGAAAAACACAGAAAAGCGTCAGGGGATGTAAATTTTCAGTTGTTTGCTGTTTTGCCACCTTTGAAAGTTTGATCTTTAAATAGACTTGGCTCCAGTGTGACGTGAATTGTTATTCTTTTAAAAATCAGATATAAAAAGAGTGAAATTTCCTTTTGGTATGAAGTATCTTACATTTGGAAAATTTCGAAAATATTCAAGTATTCTATGGACCTTACCTTAAATAAACAGCAATTTCCAACTTTTTAACAGACAAGTATCAAGTTGTTTTTTTTGTTGTAAAACCCGCGTCTAAGCCGTGGCTCATGAACCGGTTCATTGGTCTTCTGCGGCTTTTAATCTTTTTGGAGTCAGGGTGCGGCTTTTACTTGAGATCTTAGCACTCAAAACAGTACTAAGGTCACACCAAAAAAAAGTTGGTCTACGGATTTTGGTTTCGAAAAAATGGTGCGAGCAAGAGATTATTTTTAAAGAATATTTTGGCATCCAATGGGTTCCTTGCTGGAAAAGTGAGGAGAGCGAAAAACAATTTATTTAAAAAAGATTTTTGCCAAACATCACAATGAAAAAAACTTGTGGAAAGTGGAGTGAGCAAAATCCGTATACAAGATTTTTTTTCAAAGAAAAATATGGAGAGAGCGATCAGTAGACCAACTTAATTTTTTGGTGTGGCCTAAACTTTGAATTGTCAAGTCCCAGCACATTTTACTAGGAAAGGAAAGGGCAGGTGTGATGAAGTAAATGCTTGGTTCATAGTTGTCAATATGATATGTACTGTTTTAAGTTGTGTGGAATGCCATCTTGTGTAAGGTTATGCTTGTGTTTTATTTGTTTTATAAGAAAGTATTTGTTCGTAAAGTTAAGTTGTTTATTGCTTGAAGCTCGATGGTACATGTCAAATAATGCAAATCTAATTAATTTAATTTTATTTGTCAAATCCATTCACAGTTCTCTACTGTCTGCATTAATCCATTCTTTGTTACTAAATCTCTTTTTACTAGAGTGATTTGACTAATACAAACGAAACTCAATGTGCATGGATTGGATGTAAGCGTGTTGTAACTCTGGATCTTAGTAACTTGTAAACTGTGTCATATATTTATCTCCATCTTGGTAATAAATAAAAAAAGAAAAAATGACCAATGATATCCCTTAACTCGCCTGTATATTCGTTCATGAAGTAGTTAGAATGCACCATTAATAGTTTTGCTTGATTATTTTAGATACACTCAGCTGTGCTTATGCTTTAACTGTAATTATTCTTCCTTTCAATGCTATTTTCTTACCCTCCATAGCATCTACAATTAATTTACAGTACCGTAAATTCTCTCATGAAAGGTGCGGCTAGTACCAGAACCCAAATCCAAATGAGGCTTGTACAAAAAAGCTATAATCAATTACCGGTATCCACTAATTGCCAGCTTCTTGTTATCACTATGTTCATATAGTAGCTGTACATTCCCATAGCTAGATATGGCATGTGGTGGAGAACCCAGCTTTATTGTACATGTACATGCTGAAGAGATGGTAACTCAGCGAGTAGCTAGTTGGTAATGCTGGCAGGTGTACTAGCACCTGGCTGTATATACATAATGACCATCAGGTGTACCACCCCTAGTGGCAGGGTGTGGTACTACTGCATACATTGTAGGCGAGTATGGCATAGTGAGCGATAATGGATGTCGTATGAATGGTATAATGTACAATTTATTAATATAGTAAAAGCGGTAGAGTTCTCCACTTAGCACACTAGTATTAGGTATCGTCAAGGTGGCAAGGAGTCCTTCACTCGTCCTCCAAGATTTATCACACTAGTACAGTGTATTGTCCAGAAGAAGGGGTGCGACTTATAGGAGGGTTTTTGGCACTACAGAATAGTACTAAAACTACAATTTCCAAGCAACAGATGAGGCTTATAATGCCCTCTAAAGTCGGGGTTACGGCTTAATAATACGAGAGAATTTACGGTACCTAGTTAGATGGCGTAGCCTATAGGTGAAACGGCAAACTATCCAAAGGTCTGCCCTCTCGTTCTGACCTTGTATAAGCCGCATCCCTCGTATAAACCGCACCCCGACTTAAGAGGGAAATATACAGGGATGTAAGTTTTCAGAATTTTGTCTGATTTCAGAATTTTTAGAGTTGGAGATGCCTATAGATTTTTTTTTTTTTTTTTTTTTTGTGAAAACCCGTCTGTGTCAAGGCACAGACGGGTTTTCACACTTGTCCCATTTAGTTTTTTATGCCTATAGATTTACACAGATTTCTATTCTCAGATCAATTTCTTGCAATATTTTACAATAAATTTCAGGAGTTCCATGTGTATCTTCAGAATTTTTCATATACTGTGACTTACATCCCTGAATATAAGCTTTATAAGTTACTTGAAAATTGAAGATTTTGTACTGTTCTATAGTGCCAAATACCCTCCTATAAGCCGCACCCCACCTTGGGCCAATCCTATAATTTTTATTTGGATTCTGGTATTAGCCGTGGCTTATATGAGAGAATTCACGGTATAGTCAAGGTGCATCTTATACATGCGGCAAAACATACTTTTGTTAACACATTATACTAAAACTCGCCATTTTTTCATTAAGTTGGTGAATGACTTTTGTTTTTCAATATTGGTATTTTCTGTTACAGCAAATGCTACTGGAGAAATATCGTGAACAGGCGTCAGCAGAGGATACAGATGAAGATGATCGTAAGTAGACGCTCTCGATGCACAATTATTGAAGAATTCATCTCGTGTTAATGATAACCAAGAATCTGTTTGTCCTTATTGTCCGCTAGAAATAGTAAAAGGCCAAATTTGTGATAGTATGAAATTTGAAATGCGGACCCAAGTCTACCAAGGAAATCTGTATTGTAATCTCCATTAATATATATTTTTTCTCTTTTTTTTTTTGACAATCAGCTGCACCCAATATTAAGGTGAGTACTTGCATTAAATTGAGGATGAAAAAAACAAACTTCAGAAAGCAAGCATTTAATGTATTTATGCTAAAGAAATGACTGTAGTTACAACAAAAAAAGGCTAGGAATTCATTTTCATCTATGATGTATTCACATTTATCAAGGTTTTTAGAAATTGATTCCTAAAACGGAAGGAATAAAGGATGATAAATATTCTGATTTCAGTTACAAGAGGATACGTCGGACGTGGTGAAGGAATATCTGGAAAAACGCCGACTGCTGATTCAGGAGCAGTCGCAGCTTAAGAAACAGTGGGAAGGTAAGCCAATCGTGTTGTATTATGTTCAAAGTGCTAAGATTCTCACAGTAAATTCTATACTGGACACGAATTCTTATCAGATACAACACAAATTCTTATCAGATACAATGTATCTAACCCTTAAGGGCTGCTGATGCAGGAGTGCATCATGCCCATTGGTCGTCATGATGCACTGATGCAGGAGTGCATCATGCCCATTGGTCGTCATGATGCACTGATGAAATGCTGGCGAGACTGCCATTGTTTTAATTGTATAAAAGTATTATCACATATACCGTAAACTCCCGCGTATAAGACGCGTCCTCTATGCCAAACAAATGCCTGGTGTGTCTTATAGGATTTTTTCAAGTTGGGGGTGCGTCTTATACGAGGGGTAATTTTACAATAGAATAATACTAAATTTACATAATTGAGCCCTAAGAGGTGCATCTTATACGCGAAAATGCTTCTGCTGATTTTGGGGTGCGTCCTATACGCGCACCGCGTCTTCTACGCGGGAGATTACGGTATTTAGATATGAAATATATTGACTTTGTACAGAAGAGCAATCTAAGTCAGCGGAGGAGTCCGGACAGGACACCAATGACGAGGTCACATCACCGACAAAGGAGTCGCCAAACAATCACTCAGGTCAGTTGATATAGACTATAGCTAAGCCCCAAAGAACCTTTTAAATGACAGGTGGTACCATAAAGGCACCTCCGTTAGCCGTACCCTTGAATATTGACAAATTCCCTCATATAAGCCGCACTCTGTGGTCAGGACAATCCTGTAAGCTGAGCCTCCACTAGTACCAAGTCATCCATTCTCGTTAAAGCCATGGATGATACAAGGGCGTTAAACAAACCAATCAACTATGATACAAGGGAATTTACGGAACATCAAAATACACATATATAGTTTCATTGATGCACTCTGAAAAGCTGTTACTCTCCAGGAGTTGTAATTGTGTGTAGAGAGGCTCTCTCACTCACGATGAGAAAAATTATAGTATACTGGATACTGATACTACAGTCCTATACATTAGAATAGATTCTGAATGTTAAAAACAAACCTGTTAACCATTGTAGGTACAGGAAGGCGGACACGTCTTACCCGTGATGGCCTGGCCAAGATGAAGCCTACTCCAGCACCTGCCCCAGTAGCAGAACGGGAGGACAGTCCACCCCCGCCACTAGAGGACAAACCTGCTAAACCCGACACAGAGCCTGAGGAAGACAGCAGTAACTCACCGCACCTCCAGCCACCGATACACACCGGGTCACGCTCACCCTCACCTTCACCCAAAGGTAACTCGTCACCTCAGAAACGATCACGCTCCAACTCACCAGAACCAACCCCAAAAGAGAGTGCTCCAGATTCAAAGGAATCACCTTCACCAAAGAAAAGGAAGGCCCATTCACCTCAGAAGAAGAAGGCACGGTCCCCTTCCTCGAGTGATGAAAGTTCAAAGTCAAGGTCACCTTCGCCAGTTTCAAAGTCACCGTCGCCAGCAAAAACAAAGGCAAGGTCACCATCACCAAAGTCAAGGTCGCCGTCACCTCCCAAAACTAAGGCCAAGTCAAGGTCACCTTCACCTGTAAACCAAAAGGAAAGGTCAAGGTCACGTTCAGCATCTCCTCCCAAGGTCAAAGAGCAGCCAGAGAAGGAAGAAGGAAAGTCACCATCACTCCCAGAGAAGGAAAGGTCAATGTCAAGGTCGCCATCCCCGCCTCCAGTGAAGGCACGGCGGACATCTTCATCTCCAGCCAAGGCACGGTCACAGTCCCGCTCCCCTGACAGACGATCAGAGTCTTCGTCTTCAGACAAATCAGACAAAGAAATAACACTTAAAAAGAAGGACAGTAAGAAAGACTCACCATCACCCAGAGGACGACAGGCGGCACGTAAAGCAAGGTCAAGATCAAGAAGCAGGTAGGTTTATTTTGTTGGGAAAAAAATAGTATTACCCCGGTATGAAAATAATGCAACTTTTGAATTTATAAACATTTAGAAGTTTAGAATCACACGATTCTTACCAAATGGCAAATTTTCACCCACATCAAAAATAAGAATCTATTGCAATTCAATTGTGTGTATAAAAGAAAACCACTCCCTGATCTAATTCTTTGATTTTGTTTGATTTCAGTTCCTCAGGTTCTCGGTCACGCTCAGAGTCCAGCTCTAGCTCGAGATCATCACGTTCACGGTCGCGATCGAAATCCCCCGAGAAGAAACGAGCCCGGGTAGCTTCAAGGTCATCCAGGTCAAGGTCACCAGAGGCACGACAGGTATGTTCTGCCATGATATGAACCATTCAGTGTAAACATGTTATAAGCTTGTGGGCAGTTGTAACGGAAGAGGTTGGAGATATATCCATTGATCTATATCTACCTCAAGTCATTAATGCCTACCATTGCTATAATGGTATACTGTTTGCAGTTCCCTATCGCAGTTATTTAGAATTGTCTGTTGTGGTGCCACAGAATCACCCTGCACTTTGACACAGGAGTGCGTCATACCCATTGCCTGATCAATCTAGGTTTGACATGAAGCATTGATGCCCTATCAGTCCGCCCCGTGCCATGGACACTGCATCTAGGGTAACGATTGATGCACTGTCAGCCTTTTATTTCTATCTTCCCTGTTTAAGTTCCTTTATTTGCTTGCAGAAGAATGGAACACGAGACTCAATGTCAGAACACCGGTAAGTCAAAGTTCAATCCTCCTAAGAAAAAAGCAAAATGTCAGTGTCAGACGCAGTTTAAAGCTGGTATAAAAGCTAATATATAGTGTTGTCTGATATGTATTTCAGAGGATTATATACCCCTTCCCAAGTCATAAGGTGCCACTTATTATGGTACAATATGGCTCATTATGTGCACATCATTGGACTTTAGTTTCAGCTGTTCTGTCCTCTTTGGTGGGAAGGAAAACCACTTGGTTGTTTAGTCCTGGTTACAGCCTCATGGCGGTAGCACTGAGTGGTGTATGCTCTGCTGCCAGACATCCAAATTGAATTCACCACCATTATAGAATACTCTGCTTTATGGCTTCAGATGGAGCCACTGTGCTGGTACAATCAAGACTGCTTGTTGACATGAATAAAATGCTGGAAGCATTTTATTTCTACACACATATATGCTTGAATGTGACATGGTTAGAATGCACTGAATAGATTGAGATTTTGGCAGGACACTTTCACAAGTGTGGTGATGATAGATATGCAGAAATTGGAAAATCTATATATCTCAGATCTTGTCCCAGCTTTAAACTGTGAGAACCTCAGTAAACACCATGCAGTATGTGAGGATAAGCTTTGACAGAATTAAAGCTTGCAAAGAATGATTTACGCTCTTGATTTTTCGCCCATAGACATAAACTTAATTAATACGGCAAAAGTTTTCAATTTTGTTGTTTGTTTAGTACAATGCATCATGCAGTCTGTGAGGATAAGCTCAATAAGAATGTTTTCCTTTTAGATTATTTGCCCATGGACTTGGTACATTAAACATTGTAATACCTACAAAAGTTGTAAATTCAGTCAAAAAATGATTTTTAAGAATTTATTTTGTTGTTTGTCAATGCAATGATTTGTTTCTTTTTAACCTTTCAGGGCTGAAGGATCTGAGCGGAAGGAAGAGGCGATGGATACGTCATCAGAAAACCCGACACAGGTAGAGCAGAGTATAACGTCATGTCATATTCTCAGAGGGAAGGAGCTCATGCTAGTCAAATATCATATAAAGAGGAAATGCTAGTCAAAATCTGAATATCAACAACATAGCATGCACTTTTTGGTATTTTGGAAACAAACATATTTAAATTCATGAAATTTTATGAGCGATATCTGCGAGGGAGTGGCCAAAAACCTCCCAGGTCGTTAAACCTGTATACAGTTTTTGATCATGGAGTGTACATACAGGGTTTACCCTCTTGCAGGCCTGTTGAAAAGGAATACCATATGTGATTATTCCTCAAAATATTAAGGGATGCAAAAAAATGAACAAAAACATCTTTTTCTTGCCACATTATCCCTGGCAGAAGTAATTATTCCCATTGCAGGACAGTTTACTCTTGTAAATTCAAAGTCACAGAAAAATTCTGGCAGGCAAATTGGCTTTGGCCAGATTGATATTGGGCCTGGTGGTTGAAGCTCTCTGCACCGGCATTACACATGCCACCTGGACGAGCCATTCTGGACTTTTTGTTTGCCTTGAAATCTACCACATGCTCGCAAATAGCACATTTTACAGATGTATTATGATAATCAAAAAGAAAATTTAATAGATTATAAAATTAGTGTCCTCCTTCCCTCACATGTGCTAAACTTCTTTATCCAATGTACGACATTAGAACCCGCGCAGAAGGGCGACAACGCCTGGCTGAGTCCAGTCCCCCCTGCACTAAGCTCCGCCCCTTCACCCAAATAAGGACATGCCAGATGATTGACACGTCCATCAGCCAATCAGCAGCAGCTACCAGTAACCGGTGTGATAGATCAGTGAGAGCCGCTGTAAATCGTGCACTTCTAGCGTCCTCTGCCAAAAACAAACAGTGTTGGTCCTCAAAAGCCAAGCTTGTTTGTGAAGTGAAGACGTGCTTCGCATAAGATGTCAGTGTGCCAAAACATCGTTAGTGCTCCAGTTATCCAGTAAAAATTTGAAATCCTTACCTTTCTCCAACACGACTGGACTTCTGATCTCGATGTGACAACTCGCAACTGCATGCTTGATGGAAGCATACGGAATGCTACATTCAAACTACAGCAGCATTCATTCGACAAGTACACTAGTCAAAAGAACATTCACATGGAATTCCCAGTCTGGTGAAATTCCTATCATAACCGATTCTGCCAGAGACGATCTGATTTAAAAAAAAAACTTGTAAAATTCTTCTCCATAGGAACTGAGATACCAAGGGACTCTCAGATGTTTCACTGACCATTGCTGATTGTCTCTATGAGTACTTTGTCTCGTGGTCTGCAGAAATATCACCGTCTGCGAAGAATCATTGGTCCCAGGAAACAAACTCTGAACTCTGAAGATCGCATGCTAACCGCTGCACCACATGACTGGAAATGTTCTATTCCACTGTTAGATACATGTCAGTTACTTGGTTGTCGTAGGCTGACTGAAGTTCCACAAGCTGAGACCATATTCTCTCAATCAGTGTCTCAATGTTATCTGACCGTGATCTTCCATTTTGGATGGATCACTGTCGTCTTGCATGGACTGTCATGGTGTAGCTTTCCGAGAATCTACACAAAATCTACAACTGTGCTACAAAATGAACTGAACAAGTACTTCATGAAAAACTGCCATTGTGTTTATCTAAAACAGTGACTTATTATCTCCTACCTCTGTATCAACATGAATACTCGCTACCTTACAATTGGTGGGACATACACTGAGAAGTTTCGCTGTGGATGCATTGTCCCCAATAGTATTCAGTCTGGACCCAACTGGTTCTCAGGAGCATCACATCACTGGCATCTGGCACTCATCTCACAACCTAACTAAATCCTGGTGTGTACTGTAGTGATGATGCGTGTTACCTACGTAACTCTCGCTAGACGAGTGACTGGGTATTTAAAGTGCGACATCAGCCAGTCAAGTGCAACAGCATATCGACATGACTTGGATTGTCTGTGATAAGCCATGATTGTCATTTATGAATACAAGCTGAATCTACTGATTACATCAAAGTCTGATTCAGTGATATTCTCTTCGGTTGAATCAGAAACAAAGGAGTCGTCTGTGAACTGTTATTAATCAAGTGAACTGAGACGGTGTGTTGTGGTGCCCTATAATGATATTCAATGAATTAGCGATGGCCTTGAAGGATGTCCCAGTAACATTTGAGGTCATCTCGCTGTTCATGTCGAACATCACTTAGCACGACAACATTCTTACTGCTGTGTTTACGGAGTTTACGATAACCTCCAAACATCTATCTAGTCTCTGAAATATGTGACAATAACCTTGACCTTACCTTGACTCCAGCCTCGAAGCACTTAACAAAACCTTGAAAGTCACCTTCCTGTACCCTTGAACATTACATCTTTCTGATGGCCTTCAGAGACTTACCAATTATCAATGACCAACATGTTTCATGAGTTGAAAGACTTTAAACAGTGACTATGAGCTTATTCATCAAGACACCAACAGGATATATCAGTAACCATGAGGGTGTCTTAACAGTATCCGCATTGATGACAAATGAACTTTTGGTCTATCTCCCAAGAGAGGTGTGATTAACAACCTTGAAAATATGTCTCGCGATTTTAAAAGACCTTAAATCAACCTTGAAAAGAAATCAAGAAACTTGAAGGACTTTATTACTTGAAGGACTTTGTAATGATCTTGAAGATGTCTTCTCATTATGATAGCCTTTTCTGAAAAACTACACGAACCAGATCTGTAGCAACGCTTAAAGAGTCCAGCTCTGAAACAGGAATCTTGGTCGCTGGTGCGACATTTTGGACCGACTCCTGAGAAGTGCAGTATGATTGGCTGTTTGGCATTGGCATGGCAACCTGTCGTCCATCCGTCCGTCCCTGGGGCCCCTAAGATCAAATGTGGAGAGGTCGTAAATGGCAAGCGCTCGGGGAAAAGCGCAAATTGCAGCTGATACGAGTTAGGGGTTGTTCATGTTGGGCTAACATGAAGCGCTACAAGATAACCAAGTGACTACAGACCACCAAATACGGTTCATACTCAGACAAAAAAAAATCATTTACGTCTCAAAAATGTCTTAGATTTCTGGTGTCACATCGGCACCTAGTAGACTCAAGAAATTGTGTTTTTTGTTTTTCTTTACAAAACAGTAGCTACTGAAATTTCTTTTTCTTTTTTCTTTTTTTTTTTGGCAACAGCAAGTTCTTTTGGTACATAATGAGTAGTGTTATTGACATTGATTGTAAAAGTAGAAATTCCCCAAATTACAACGTACCAAACTAAGAGAAATATTAACCCGATGGTTTATTCTATTTTCGCAGAGTTCTGCGGAGAAGGCTGAAGTGAACGGAAGTGGGGGTAAGTATGGCACCAACATGTTCTTGACTTTCTGAGTTTCTCAATGGCCCCCAGGCATAAAGCTAAAAAAAACTTAACAAAAATCTGTGGAAATGTGAACTGTAGTTTTCTCACCATGAATAAGACCAGCTGTTGAAATTGCATCTATTACTCACTCACTCATATATTGGTGACTGGTTTGCAGACGGTGCTAAGGTAGTTGAGAGAGTGCCGGTGGTACGTAGACGGAGATGGGGATCTACAAGGACAACCAACACCAAGTCATCCATTGTCGTGTCCACCGACTCACTCAAGGTAAGGACAACACATTGAGAACCATTAACCATTGAAGGGCTGTTGATGCAGAAGTGCATCATGCCCATTGGACGTCATGATGCACCAATAAAGTGCTGCGGAGACAGCCTGGCAGCGCTTCGCCGATGGATCATGCTGACTCTCCGGGAGTGTATTGACGCAGAAGGGTTGACATGATGCAATAATGCATTAGAAGCCTTTAGGCCACACCAAATAAAATAATTGGTCTATGGATTTTCATTTTTGAAAACTGGAGCGGGAGGGCGAAATTTTTATTTTATTTTTCTAAAAAAAAAAATGTAATTGTCTGGATTTTCAATATCAAAGATGTGAAGATGTTGGTTTTTTTTTGTGGCTCCTTTTCTCAAATTTATGTATTTTGGCTTCTACATGCAGCATAGACACTGAAATGTGCAAATCTGGAGACCTTTACCTACCCAATGAGTGGTCTGCTGTTGCTGTACCCTTATTGGTTGACACTGTAAGAACTTGGCAAAAAAAAAAAAATTCAATTTTCCAGAAAATGATGCAGCCGGAATCCATTGACAAAATATTTTTCAATTAAAAATAAAATTTCCATTTAGGAAAATCAGGAGCGGGAAATCCATAGACCAATGTTTTAATTTGGTGTGGCCTTAAAGGGTTAACAATTGATGTGGTTCTTACATCATGAGCACTAGCATCATGTATCCATGAATAAATTCCTGGTGTTTTTTTTTCAGGTTTCTCAATTATTTCCTAGGGTCAGTCCAAAGAGATAGCATTTTGTCATCTGTAGGGGGAAGCGGGGGTCTTAAGCCATCCGCAAGATAAGCACCAGAATGCACCATTTCGATACTAGATGTTGAAAATTTACTTCGGAGATGTCCCTTTCTGGGACAGTTTAGAAACTCTGCATTATATAAGAAAGCTAATTTCTATCCTACACAATTACCTGAATTAATAAAATCATGAGAATAAATAAGTTTTTAAACCTGTCCATGCAGGGCCTGATCCCAGAGATCAAGCCAAGCGCGCTGAGCCAGGAGCCGGTCCTGGAGTTGACGGCACCAGAGGAGGAGGAAGACGAGAAGATGGAGGTGGAGGAGGAGCCCGAGGATGACTTCAAAAAGGACCTCAAAATACAACGTACTGTCACTCAGGTAAAAATGATGAAACTACAGGCCAAAAAACTCAGAGATCCTGGTTTGTCATACGTTTTGTAGAAATTCCTACAATTTAGGTCTAGTTAACGCCTTCATATTTCGACGGTAAACAAACCAACATCTTGGATCTTTCTCAGAAATGTAATAGTGATGCACTAGTCCAAATTTTTTGATGAACTTCTGTTTAGATAGTTGAATGGATCTAGATCTACTCTCCCCCAGAAACGATCTCTGATAATCATATAAGGGAAAGGACACTTAAAAAAAATCGAAAATAAAAAAAACTCTTAGGCAATTGGTGTCCATCAGTATCAAGAATTTTCATTTGGGAAGAGATTGAAATTCTTTTTGAATAAGTTTTAAGAAGTCATTAGGAATTCTATATGAAAGCTTCAGGATGTTCTCTAAACAAGCTATTACATTGACAGGAGGTGAACTCGTCAGCAGCAAAGGATGAACCAGACAAGGCGCCAGCAATTACACAACCGCCCAAACCAGAATCTGACGATGTGAGGCAGGTGGAGATGGAGGATGAACCAGAATCTCCCGTCAAGGAAGAAAAGAAAGAATGTAAGTACTATATCTGGTTATCAAAGAGACAGGAATTCCTGCGTATAAGCCGCACACGCATACAAGCGGCACCACCAACCTTGGAGGGAGCTATAACTTAGAGCTGCATTGTAAGTTCACCACCTCTGTTCTCTGTGTCAAATACTCCCCTATGGTAAAATACTCTAATATAAGCTGCAGTTAGTGCGGCTAAGAGGATCGGCCCAAAGTCGGGGTGCGGCTTATTTTGGCTATTTGACACTATAGAAGAGTACCGTAATCTCCCGCGTAGAAGACGCGCTGCGCGTATAAGACGCACCCCAAGCTTAGCACATGCTAGAGTGGTTTATACGAGGCCTAAAATAAAAAAAAGTTGTGTTCAGGTATCACGACCTACCCTAATTTTTTGGCCTGACCCTTTTTTTTTATTTTTTTTTTTAGAAATTTTGGTAAATATGACCCATAATTCAAGAAAAATGTGAAAAAAATCAATATATACTGTAATCTCCCGCGTATAAGGCGCGTCTTATACGAGGGGCTTATACGAGGTAGGCATGTTTGGTATCAAATTAAAGCCTTGAAATAACCGACATTTTTTATAGTTTTCTAAGTTGGTTAATCTTTTGAACCATGTTTAATGTCATTTTGACAGTTTTCGGCATCCAGGAACTTAAAAAAAAATTTAAAAAAAAGAAAGAAAATCCGACCTAACAACCCTATTTTTTGGGCTATGTTACCTGAACACAAGAATTTCTTTTTTTAGGCCCTACGAAATTTACAATATTAGGTGGTTATGTTTAAAGTAAAAACTTTTTCATTTTAAGGATCACATTCACATTCATGGCTAACTCTAGACCTGCCAACCGGTCCCTAGGCATATGATATTAGGGACCGGCTCCTCTCTATTATGAGACCTTTCAGCTACTGGTGCTGCATCCTGCCCATGCACAATTCGGCCTGGGTTAATAAATTTCAATTTCTCCTATCTTAAAATAATCGTAGGATCCCCAAACTTTCAGCAAGGCTAAAGGGATGCTGTGCGTATGTACCTACCATTTTTCAGAAGGATTGATTAAGAATTGAATACATGAGAGGTGTGGAGAAAGTGCTCCCGCAGGACTGAAACATTTTCCATTAAAAGTATCCCACACCGTACAGAGCTCCCTGAGCGGCAGACAGTGTGGAAACCCCACACTAGGATAACTCATGATAAACCCATGCTATCCAATAATGATTCATAGAATTGTGTTTCGATATTGTTTCAGTGACACCTAAAGCGGCCCGTCGTCCCAGTAGAAGCACTGAGGTGTCAGTAGCACCAGATGAGCCTCAGCCATCACGCCGGTCCCCGTCTCCTGCCCGGAACCCGGTCTCCAACCTGATCCATGTTAGGAACCTGGTACGGCCGTACACGTTAGGACAACTCAAGGAGGTCCTGGGGCGCACAGGGACGCTGGTAGAGGACGGATTCTGGATTGACAAGATCAAGTCACACTGCTATGCCACGGTGAGTAATATTTGAAGTTATTGGGAACTCTACAAAGGTTTTAGTTCAAGAATGGCATTGTGTGTGTTAAACTGCCAAAAGAGTGAATTAATGGATTTTGTACGGGTTATACATAGGCCCGAGCTCCATTCATGCATCATGCTAACCCTACTGAGTGGATACCGTCCCGCAGAGTCAGCATGGTGCACTCCTTCTTTAGCAGCCCTGTAATGAAAAACTCTGCCTTTTAACCCTTAAAGGGCCGCTGATGAAGGAGTGCATCATGCCCATTGGTCTTCATGATGCACCAATGATGTGCAGGCGAGTTTTCATAACAGCACTTCATTGGAGCATCATGCCGACCCCCCGGGAGGGTATAAAATCCTGTCATCATGATGCATGAATACAGTCCTGATGAGTTATCGCCTCGTCTACATTCTTGTATCATGACCAATGATGATACGCGGGTCTTGAATAGGGTTAAAAGGTCTGTATCATACTCCCATGTGTCTTTATGTTTTGTTGGCAGTATGAGAACGAGGAGATGGCCAAGGCGGCGCGGCAGGCACTACACGGGACAAGATGGCCGTCATCAAACCCTAAACTACTCAGGATAGAATACGCTACACAGGACGAGGTACGTCATGAATACTCTGACTATGTCATACTTTGTATTTCGGGTGCGTCTTATACGCGCAGTGCGTCTTCTACGCGGGAGTTTACGGTAGCAAGCCGTATATTACGCTTCAGAGGAAATGGGTTTCGGGATTTCACACCCCTGTACTGTTTGACGATGTACAATGTGAATCCATAATCAAACTCCATGCTGTGTTCCAGGTTGACTACCATAAGAGCGGTGACGTCACACCTGCCTCCATCAAACGTCAGGTACGTCAGGATATAACCAAACAGACTGCACCGTCAGAAGACCCCCGTAGTGAGGCGCGCCTGAAGAAGGAGGAGGGAGGACGGTCACGCCAGGACTCAGTACGGGAGTGGGACCGCGACAAGGTCAGACAGTCACGGTCAAGGTCACGTGAAAGGAGAGAAGCTGAGAGGCGCCGGTCTGACGACAGGTCACGTGATAAGTCCCGGGATCAAGAAAAAAAGAAGCGAGAACGGAGCAAGGAGAGGAAGGAACGTAAAGGTAAATAATGAAGTCTTATAGATAAATACAAGGAAAACTTTAAAAGGAGTTCAGATTCCTGTCTTCAAAGTTGATTATGGAAAACCATTTTAGCAGGAGTCGAGAATATTTAATCATTTTATGACACAAAAGGTTGATTAGCAAGAATTTCGACCCCCCCCTCCCCAAAAAAAACAAAAAAAAAACGGGGTGGGAGAGAAAAGTATGCACGTGGTAGGTTCTGTACTTGGGTTGTTTTAAAGTATCGGTGGTATCACTGCATCCAATCCATGTTTTACATATTAATTTATGAAGGTGAAGGGGGGATTTGGAATTTTACCCAATATGACAATTCCCATCAGCCCAGGAGCGATTTTGTCGGTAACAGCAGATGTCTGACGAGTGTTCGTATTGACTGCCTAATTTGTGGTGTACGTACATGAGCATTGTACTTGATGGTTTCAGAGAAGAAAGAGGAGACGGAGGAGGCACCGGCTAAACTACTCGATGACCTATTCTGTAAAACTAAGGCCACACCGTGCATCTACTGGTTACCACTCACTGAGGAACAGGTAGGTCACCTTCATAACGTCCCTAAGGACCACTACTGCAGGAGTGCATCATGCCCATTGGTTAATGTAGGAGTGCATCATGCCCATTGGTTAATGTAGGAGTGCATCATGCCCATTGGTTAATGCAGGAGTGCATCATGCCCATTGGTTAATGCAGGAGTGCATCATGCCCATTGGTTAATGCAGGAGTGCATCATGCCCATTGGTTAATGCAGGAGTGCATCATGCCCATTGGTTAATGCAGGAGTGCATCATGCCCATTGGTTAATGTAGGAGTGCATCATGCCCATTGGTTAATGCAGGAGTGCATCATGCCCATTGGTTAATGTAGGAGTGCATCATGCCCATTGGTTAATGTAGGAGTGCATCATGCCCATTGGTTAATGTAGGAGTGCATCATGCCCATTGGTTAATGTAGGAGTGCATCATGCCCATTGGTTAATGTAGGAGTGCATCATGCCCATTGGTTAATGTAGGAGTGCATCATGCCCATTGGTTAATGTAGGAGTGCATCATGCCCATTGGTTAATGTAGGAGTGCATCATGCCCATTGGTTAATGCAGGAGTGCATCATGCCCATTGGTTAATGTAGGAGTGCATCATGCCCATTGGTTAATGTAGGAGTGCATCATGCCCATTGGTTAATGCAGGAGTGCATCATGCCCATTGGTTAATGCAGGAGTGCATCATGCCCATTGGTTAATGCAGGAGTGCATCATGCCCATTGGTTAATGTAGGAGTGCATCATGCCCATTGGTTAATGCAGGAGTGCATCATGCCCATTGGTTAATGTAGGAGTACATCATGCCCATTGGTTAATGCAGCAGTGCATCATGCCCATTGGTTAATGTAGGAGTGCATCATGTGATGGATAGGCAGCGTATAAATACCTGTCTACCTGTATGGACAAGCAGCTTTTAAATGACTGTCCAAACTGAGAAAGAAAGCACCAATAAACTAATGAGGCAGTCCAATGAAGTGGGGATCCCACTTTTGGTTGGAAGTTAATCAAATCATAACTACCATTCTGAAGAAATTTGAATTTAAGATATGCCGCTGTGTGTATTAGAAGCACCCTGATTTGGAGTTTGTGGCTGTCTGTTTAAATTGCCTTCTGTACCTGACTTAAATGTAGCCGTAAGTTGTTGCGGCCGTTGTCGCTGAGACTCAGATACTAAGTGAATACGTTTGTATTTTCCAGTCGGTGATACATAAACAGAAGAAGAAGTTGGAGGAAGAGGAGCGCGAGAGGCACAAGCGGGAACGAGACAAGAAGGATGAAGAAGCACGCCGGCAGCACATCAAGGAACAAAATGAACGCCGTCGTAACCAACCTCCACGGCGGGTAAGTCAAACACGACAGGGTCCTAGCTTAGATTCCCTAGTGTATGCTGCACCTACGTATAAGCAGCGACATTGGGAGAAAACGATAAGTCTTTGGGCTTGAAAATCGACAATTTAGTACTGTTCTCTAGTGCCAAATACCCTCCTATAAGCGGCACCCATTGTTGGGCTGATCCACAAATCTGTAATCTGGTACTACCTGTGGCTTATACAAGAGAATTTACGGTAATGTACAGATTTCATTCAGTTATTTGAGAAAAAATTGCATGTATTCTTTGCACTCCTTTTACAAGAGACCAAAAAATAAAGGTTTTAAAAGAGAAAAATAACAACTCTAATCTGTAATCTGTGTTTGTGCTTTGCAGTCTCCTGACAACAGACAACGTGGTCGGGAGCGGAATGACGACAGAGACAGGAATAGGGGCGGCGACAAAAACAGAGACCGAGGCAGGAGGAGCCGAAGCCGCAGTCGAGGAGCCGGCGGAGGCAGAAGACATTGAATATCATGACAGAATTAGACAAGGGATTGATTTTAAGCAACATGACGAGTGAAAGGACAAGTTTCTAAAGGACCAGATTTTCGCACAGCGTCTTGGAGCGGCTCACACACAAGGCTCGTTAAATACCATGATGGTGGTGCCACCTGGTGTGGAAAAACCGCAGTGATGCCAGGCTTACAGGCTCGACACAGGTTGCTCAGATAATTAATCTTTGAATTCTTACCCACCGCTTCGACGTAAAATGGGGGTTCAGCAATTGTAGCTCGTCATTGGGTGTTAGTAATTCTATTCAAAATTCTGTAATTTGTGGGAGAAAATCTAGGCCTTAGATAGTCAGGGAAACTCAAAATTTCCTTCCATTATTTTTCATGGCATTCAATATCAACTGGCAATAGTAACAGGTTTTTGCACTCTTAGGGGGGTGAGCGAGGGGTGTTTTGTTTTGTTATTATCATTTTCTTTATGCCCCAGGAGAATTCTTCATTTTTGAATTTTGAAAGGGAATAGAATGTTTTACAATCACACTGTTTTAGAATATGTTTCCTAAGTATAATGTGGTCATGGATGGCACAGCGGGCGGTTATCCTGAGGTAAGTATGTATATAAGTATGTAACCTAACGAGGGGCGGGTGATTATATGACATATAATATATCCCATTAGTGATGTTTAGCCTGGTAGGAGTCTGTTACTTCTCGTTGTGACCCTGTCCTGCTTACCATGCAGCTTTAGTTTGTCTGCATCGTGAACCTCGAGGAACACAGGAACCCGACGACGGACGACTCAGTTGGACTGAATTCTCATTCACCCACGTTTTAAATTACAGCGATTTGCACGACACGGGGAAAGAGAGGAACGCAGGTGTTCCATGCACCATGTTTTTAGAATGTTACCACTGGCTTGTCATGTTATAAGTAAAGGACAGAATCAATGGCACCCATCATCTTGTGGTGTTTTGTACACTTCAATGTTTGCAGCTATTAAAGTTGCCCTTTCTTTTCCAATAATGAAGTGGCTCGTGAATAATGCCCAACGACATTTTGGCGAGACATTTGCTTAAATTAATAAATGGCAGCATAGATTGATGTTATATGGGCCTAGAATTGTATGACCGCAGCCATGATAATTAGTAAGAGATATATTGTCTTGGCATCAAATTGTCATGAAATCTAAAGCTGTCCTTATCTGGCAAATACACCTTCAAGGGAGACACAAAGTCATTAATAATTGAATAGAAAATGTACTCAGAATTGGTTGTAATATGTTCTTCAGTCATTCATATGAATGCTATATATTTCTATTCTTTTACCCTCATAAAGAGCGGAGAAAAATATGAATCATGGCCATACCAAAATATTTTATTTTATTCCAGTGCGGAGAGCGTAGTAATCCTTATTTATGCCGCTTTTGTAGCGAATGTCAAGTCATTTCTTGTATGCTGTATTCCAATGGAACACATTTTACTCTCTGCACAAATTGAAACTTGGATCATGATTGAATATCTAAAGTGTGCTTGGTGCAAGAAAGCGCCACACTGTATCAAATTGTGTGTATAAATTGTTGGACACGGGCATGTTGGATAAAAGGGAACATGGTACAGTTCTTCATAATGCAATTCTTTGTTGACTGGATATAAAAATATCAGTCTGCCAGTGGTAAAATAAACTCTTTGACATTTAAATATTTGTGTTGGTGATTACTAAAGTCACTATTAACCTATAAGAGCCGTTCATGCATTATGCCTGGATGGTCATCATGATGTATCAATGCAGCTCACAACTCCGGCGATCATAGATAACGAGTGCACTTTTGCTGAAAATATGTAAGATTCTCTTCCCCCCCCCCCCCGACTCCCCTCACTGTTTTGAGACATAATTAGGTAGCAAGGGGTTTTGACTGAATGTGGCAAAATGCGATGGGGAGGTCCACAAATTGTCACAAGATGGGGTGAATGTGACAGGGAGGTCCATAAATTATGTCACACATGGTGTGTGGGGAAGTCCATTATGTCACATGGTGGGGTGGCGAGGTCCATAAATTGTCACACAGTGGGATGGGGAGGTCCATTATGTTACATGGTGGGGTGGCGAGGTCCATAAATTGTCACTCATGGTGTGGTGGGGAGATCCATTATGTCACATGGTGGGGTGGGGAGGTCCATAAATTATGTCACATGGTAGGGTGGTCCATAAATTATGTTCAAGTCATGGGCTAAGCAGGACACCAACTGGAATTAGGACTGTCGGAGAACGTAGGAAAACCTCTGACATGAAAATCCACCAACACCTCAGTGGTTGGGAGGCGATGACAACATCTCAGCCATGATTAAACTTGAAAATGAGGACAAAAATGTCAACAAGCTCAAGAAGCACCAGCCCAATGACTGGAAGCACAGGCACTCACATGCTGGAGATTACTCGTCCAACTACAAGAAGGACAACCAGCACAAGCCTAACCAGCATAAGAAGCCTAAAACCCCGGGTTTTCCGAAGTGGGGGGGGGGGGGGGTTGCTAGACCAGGTGAGTGTTAATAATGCTTTGCATGAAAACATAATACCCCCAGAAGTGCCTATAGCTCCTGTACCGGTAGCTAATGAAAAAGTAGGGTTTTGTACATTTGTACCGTGGCACTAAAAGCATGTAAACCAATGGTTAAAATTAACACATGATCCCTTCATCATAGAATCTGTTCAGGGGGTGAAAGTAGACTTGTATGAATCTCCAATGCAAGAGACTGCACCTAGACCCTACTTGGTATCTGAGGAAAATAAAGAAATTACTGACCGAGTTGTAAAAGAACACTTGGAGAAAGGCATAATAGAAACGTCAACCAGAAGAAGGCCAGTTTATTTCAAACATCTTTCTTAGGCCAAAACTAATGGCAAACACAGATTAATCTTAGATCTGTCGGAACTGAACTCTTCAGTGGTATATAGACATTTCAAAATGGAAAGTCTATAAACAGCCATAGACATGGTGCAAAAAGATGCCTACCTAGGGTCTTTAGATCTCTCTCCGGGCCTCCCTAGCCCACTTAAAAGGGTCTATTTCTCCTCTTGCCTATCCCCTCAGGATGTGTGTGGTGCACATATGCGCGGGCACTGACACATTCCTCTGTGAAATTGTGTAATGTAATTCTCGCCATGAATATGACCTTAGTTGTCGAAATGGCATTAAACATCTATTACTCACTCACTCACTCACTTTAGATCTCTCATATGCTTATTACAGCATACCGGTAGCAAATACCGACAGAAAGTTGCTTAGATTCAAATGGGGGGGGGGGGGGGCATTATACCAATATACACGTCTGTCAAATGGACTAGCACAAGCACCAAGAACTTTCACTTCAGTTCTAAAACCTGTATTTGCAGAATTACAAAAAGAGGGCCATTCTTGTTTTGGATAGATGCCACCTTCATTATGGGGGAAACAGCACAGCAATGCGCTGACACCATAACCAAACTACAAACTTTGCTAGTAAACTTGGGGTTCAGAATTCACCCAAACAAGAGGCGAGTCACACCACCTAAACAACTCACTTTCTTGGGATATGTCATAGACACTACCACTATGACAGTTAAACCCACAGAAGAAAAAGTCAGAAAATTCAAAGACCTGGCGGAACAACTCTTGAATAAAAGAAAGGTTGTTATCAGGGAGGTAGCAAGACTAGTGGGTCTTATGGTAGACTATTCTAAAGGCCTAGATTCTGGGGAAGCCCATTACAGATGTCTTGAGTTAGACAAGACAAAGGCTCTAACCAGAAATAGAGGTAACTTTGAGGCAAAGATGCAAATCTCCTTTGAAGGGCAAGAGACATCTTTTGGTGGCTAGAAAGTCTAGACACAGGTTGTAGAATAATCAGACTACAAAAGCCTGTGACCACAATTATAACTGACTCTTTAGACAATGGCTGGGGAGCAGTGTGTGGAAAGGATAGGACAAGAGGCCTATGGTCTCTCAAAGAGAGAGAAAACCATACGAAGTATGACAGTACTGCTTGGCCTCCAAATCTATGCCAAAGAGTACTATTAGAAAACGGTCAGGTGTTTGTCTGATAACACTACAGCAGTAGTATATGTAAATCACAAAGGGGGCTCTAAGAACCAGCCTTGTGATGACATAGCAAAGACCATATGGGAATTCTGTGAAAGCAGAGACCTGTGGGTGAAAGCAGCCCACATTCCAGCCAAAGAGAATGAGGAGGCGGACAGGGAGTCTAGAACAGCAGGGCATACTGAGTGGGAACTACCTGACTTAGCCTTTGAACAGATTCAAATGAAATGGGGACATCACAGTATAGACCTATTTGCTTCAAGACTAGCATTCAAACTAAAAAACTATTACAGCTGGCTACCCGACTCTGGGGCAGCTGACATAGATGCACTGCCTTTACCCTGGCCTAATAATTATTATGCTTTCAGCCTGAACAGGACAGTGAAGTAAATGATGAGACTCCCCAAGACACCACTGAGAAATCCAGTCACAGGAGAGCTGTGGCACCTAGACCTTATTGCATGGAGGATCTAGAGTGAGCACTACAGGATCAGGGTGCCATGCCCACTACCATCCGGCTATACATGGCATCATGGAGTAAAGACACCAAAACACAGTACAATGTGTACTTAGAAAGGTGGACTAGATATTGTGTAGAAAATAGGATACACCCTATAAAACCCACACACATAGAAGCTATGAACTTCTTCTCTAGCCTTTATGATAAAGGACTAGCCTATACCACTATAAACACAGCTAGGTCTGCATTATCTGCATGTGTAGAGTTAGACCAGTATGGTAGGATCTTAGGTTCACATCCAGATGTGTGTAGACAACTCAAAGGAGTTTCTGTAGACAAGCCATCCAAGGCCAGATATACTCACACTTGGGACGTTGATATAGTACTGACTATATGCTTAAGTCTTGGCACCCTTTGGAAGACTTAAATTATAAACACTTAGCTTACAAAACGGTTCTACTGCTGGCGTTAGCAACAGCTCAGAGGGCATACTGCTGGCAACAGCTCAGTGGGCACAGACTTTACATGCCTTTAAAGTCAGTTCAATAGTATTCACCGACACTGAGATGTTATTACTGGTAGACAAACAATTGAAATGCACCAAGGAAGGAAAACCTTTAGATACTGTAATACCTCGCGTATAAGGCGCATCTTATACACGAGGATGCACCCCTGGTGCGCCTTATAGAAGCAGAATTTTCTAGGAGATATTTTTCTCTAAAATTTCCTCAATAATCCCATGACCCTGTATTGTGGTAAAACAGGATAGGGGATGCCCTAAGAAAGCCAGAGGTCTTTTAATTTTGAAAATACGTTGGTTAGAACAAAAGTATTATTTATTTTTACATTCACATCTGAAAAGTCTGGGTGCACCTTATACGCGAGATGCGCCTGGTATTGCATGAGGTATTACAGTAGGTTTCATTGGCTCAGGGTATGGATCTGCAGAACTTTTTCCTCCGATCGACCTTGCGCCAAACGGCGACTGTTGCGAACATGCCCCCTACACCACACATTTGACTGTCCACCCACTGGCTCCAGCTGTTTCCATCTATTTACTAAACATACACTGGAAGCAGCGTATGTTTAGTAGTTGAATAGTTGACTGTGTCCACCAACTGTTAGCATAAACACCATGAGTCTTAAAGTGAGCACAGATGTGCGTGTTTAGTCCTAGTACTGGCATTACCAGCATGTTTAACTTGACAATTGCTATCTCTGTTGATAGGAGTACAAGCCATTGTAATATAATGTTTTGAGGTAGCATATTATGGAGATCAATATTAGATCATCATATTTCAGTTTTGAGCAAGATTAAAAATTTAAATGTACAAAAAGATGGAAAAAGGGTTTATAAAGTGATTTTGAGATCTATATCACACATTCAATCTTATGAGTGTTGGAGGTCTGGTACATGTATGCACATGGATAGGTACATGTGGTGTTGTGTGGATAACCGACCCTGAGCCATGTGTGCTTAAAGGCACAATGTCAATTCATGTCTACAAGTTTTCAGACAGGACACTATGCCCCTACAGGACTTTAATGAGATATCTTAAAGTGACAAAACCCTTCAGGGAAGGTGGCAAAGACCAACTATGTCACTTTGTAACACCAAGAAACAGATGGACTGTACTTCTGTGTCCAGATGGATCAAAGATGCCATTTGGGAAGCCGGTGTTCCCAAATACTTCAAAGCGCACTGTACTAGAGGAGCCTCTGTATCTAAGGCGGATTACAGCAAATTACCTGAGGATTACATCCTGAAACAGAACAGATAGACCAATGCCTTAACCTTCGCTAGGTTCTAAAAAAGGTCCATCCACAAGGACCATGGCAGCACATACTAGTCTACAGTGCTCTCCATGGCCTCCAGCACACAATAAGGTAATTACAGATTCCTTTGTTGTCATTACCAGCTGGGTAACAAGGCAGCTTTTAAATCTCCGTTGTGAGAACTTTGTCAGCATAGCAACCAGACATAAACTTTATAAGTTAAACAAGACTTACCTTGGTAAAAGGTGAAGTTTGACTTAAAGTGTATAAGGGTTACTAGACTGCCGACGAAGAGAACACCGGTCCCACCCGATTTGATCAAGTTTTCACCCACCCCGTTGTTCTCAGGGTGGACTTCTGGTTTACCAGAAGACCCATATTTTGGGATTTACCTTGTTACCCAGCTAGCTTTAAAATCCTGATGCATTATGGGATGGTTGGATTATGTGATATCTCCGTTGTTCTCTTCGTAGGCAGTCTAGCAACCCTCATGACACACAGGTGAGCAATGACATCTTTTTGTTGTCAATAAAAGATGTTATTATAAACTTTAAGTCAAACTTCACCTTTTACCAAGGTAAGTCTTATAAATTATGTCACACATGGTGGGGTGAGGTGGTCCATAAATTATGTGACACATACTTGATGCTGGGGCTGACCCCAATTCTGACCCCACACAGTGGACACTGCCATTAGAGATAGATAGCTGTTAGAAGAATCACCAAAGGTCCAGAAGAAGAGATAGTAAAACTTCTCCTAGAGAATGGTGCTAACCCAAATTTACAATTCACAGGAAGCTGGAAAGAGGAACCATTGTTGGTTGTAGCTATCAGACTGTCAAAGAATCGGAGTATGAAGCATGATGCAATTATCGCAATTAACGCCATAAGAGAAATCTTTTCTTTGTTAGATAGCTCTCTGTATGATATATGTAAGGACAGAGGGCAGGATAATGCATACAGAGAGGACCATCAGAGCATCATTAATGGAAATCTTGAAAAGGCCAGAGCTGGTAATGCAGGTCTTTTTGAACTAATATTCGAATATGGATCAGATTCATCCAATAGGAACTTATGCCTGGAGTTCTGCCTGTATGCATTCACTGTTTCTGCACTGATCACAGTGCTATCCAATGCCCACTGCTGATGAAGGTCCTTGTGGATGACCGTGTTACATATCAAGATACACAAGGCTGCTTCCTACCAGAACACCTAGATGTCATATATCGCTATGGTGCAGACACTGCTGTATATGAGGTGCATGCAATCACCCATAGTAACATTGTACGATGGCTGATTAGACACGGCGCAGTAATACTTCCTCACAAGGCCAACTCACTCATTAAAGAGCTTTTTTCCTGAATGTTGAACTAGAGGGAACATGCAGCATCCCATTGATTCTTGTTTAGTCTGGGATGAGACTGTCAAATGAGTTGAAGTCATTCTTCATTGATGTTAACAGGATGATCCAGGAACCAGCAGACTTGGATGATGATATTGCCGATTATTACACGACCTCTGTGATTTTGGGTGCTTTTTCTGGATATTCCTGTTCTGATACCTGTCGTTATACCATGGTTATCACATTCTTGAACGATTTGACGGTGCCGGGAGCGGATAATGACGTTCGAATAGTACGCGCTAAGTGAACGGATATTGACACTTGGCTTGAAACGAGATGACAGCAAGTTGACATGATAGATTTAATTCGATAATAAAAAAACTATAGCATTAGAAGCTTAATGCGTATAGAGGATGAAAGTAGACATTATATTCTAGCACCTACCTTTAATTTGAACTGATTTGACTTCTATATTTGACAAGATTGATGAAATAAAAATCGAATCGAGCGAAATTTTCGCCATCATGTTGACTGCGTAGCGCACGGATTATTTACCTCGGCGAGACACAAATTGTCACGTTGGCATATGCTCTAAGGGTATTCTGGCTGTCGCGCGCAGTCCTTACCAGCGGTTCTACTATGAAAATGCCTGTAGGACACACGCTGAGGTAACACTTTGCGTCCAACCGGCTTTGTCGTCTCACCGAGAAACCAAGATGGCGGAGGAGATTGAACAAGACGTATCGCTTGGATTTTTATTTCTTCATTTTATAAGGTAATTACTTAAGAAAATGGAGGAAACCATGGTATAATCGCCATAGATAACAAATAGAGGTTCACTCGTTGATTCCAGTGGCTAGATAAGAAGGCACTCGGCCTACGGCCTCGTGCTTCTTATCTGCCACTAGAATCAACTCGTGAACCTCTATTTGTTATTTATGCCCTTAATATTGCTGGTCCTAGGAGTGCTGATATCCATGGATATCAGCACTCCTTACATGTCACATGTTAAAATACATGAAACTTTCATGGCCAGGGTAGGGGTCGAACCTGCAGTCTCAGATCCCAAATCCAACTCCCTATGCGTTGCGCCACAGGGACTGACGAGAATAGCAGCAGTAGAATTAGGATTACAGCACAGTGGTCAGAGCTGCCTGTCCCATAGCTACCATATTTCCCCGTTTATATGCCCAGGCTTGTATTAGTACCTAAACCTCCTTACTAAGTAGCAAATTGATCAGGTCTTAACATGAGGATATACAGTACTGCTGGATGCGTTCAGACCAAACTGTCAATGGACCATTCTGGGTATTATTCATTATTTTACACATTTATCAAATACTTCACCACACACGCTCAGGACCTGCTCACAAGCTCACAGCTCATTCCCCCCCCCCCCCAGTGTTTACAGTGAGCTGCTCTTACATCACCCATACCAGGATGTTGTGAGTGCACTGACTCACTGGGAGTATCACAACATACCGACATACCTGTGGACGTATTTCTAGGATGCAGGGAAATTCCACAACCTCCCTTCATCCTGATTGGTCCACATACAAATAGAATCATTACCAGGTATGGCGACGCGTCAGATCCGACCAGATCCAACCAGATCTGACCTGCTCCTACCGGTACATTTCATCACCCTGTGAGCTGCTCACCTAGATATAAGACCGGTGAGCAGCTGCCAGTCATCTATTCTAAGCTCATCTTTTCTACTTACATTATCCCACATACAACCTCCCTAGTATCTAGGACCTACGACAGGTTGAGCTAGGAGCTTAGGGGCAGAGCCTGCACGCTGGCAAGTGTATCATTGTTACCACCTATATGTACACTCTGTCATCATGCAATAAACAAGGATCAAAGAACTTCTCTGGATTCAGTGTTCATTACAACATCGACTTGTAACGGTTCGTTGACAAAACCAACGGCTGCTGGGTGCTGAGGTGTATGACCTGGTGGTCTAGTGGTTAGCGCATTGCACCCTGCTGCTAGAGGTAGGCGGGACGAGTCCCGGTCCAGGCGAATCCCGGTCCAGGCGAATCTTTTTTTTCGCCGTGTGTACACATGGCAGGCTTCGAGTCCCGGCCCCATTTTTGTTTTCAACTTGTATTTATTGATATTCTATTGATTATTTATTGATTTTTTTTTTATTAATGGTGTAATAAAAACAGTATTGAATGGGCTGCATCGTAGGATATCATAGGATATGGGCTGTATCATAGGATATCGTAACATATCCCAGGAACAACGGTTTCAACAGATGGCTGATCTCGAGAAATTCAGTGATGAATCGCTCTATGTCTACCCAGAGAATAACACAGAATTTGACAGTGATCCATAGGAGCCAAAGGATCAGTTGAAAAATGTTTCCTCTTCTATTGTGAAGCTGCTTGACTTAGTGAGTGAGCCGTTGTCACTGCAGTGGTGGTGCCGTCACTACCTGCACACCAGTCTGGTGTCACTACATCCGTCTGTGGTTAAGACTCTCCCAGTACCAGCAATACTGAAGCGCTACATCCTGTGCCACTAAATATGAGTGTTAAAGTGGCCATCCCGAGGATCCCATAATGGCCTGTTTAGGCACCAGGATTTCAAACGAGCCTCGGGGATACAAAGGTATTGGAAATGCTATAGGAATAATGCACATATTACAATTGATTTATAAACCCAGTTAATAAATTATGGATCTCCTTGTGTCCTTTCGATGCCAACAGGTCTCTATCTAGTGGAAATATTTGAGAATTTCATTGCCACTGGGAGGCCCTTGGGAAAAGTACCCCATTTTGCCAAAATTGGGCCCAAAGGACCCCGTATTGCACTGAAAACATGGAAGATCCAAAACTAGTCAGCAGTGACCACTTTAGGTCCTCAAGTTGACAATACCTAAAACTACAACTATATAGGTAGACAAAATGATGATTTCAGGTCGTCGTCGTCAGGATGACAATACTGACAGTAAAGAGTCGTCATATTGATGACTCAGGTTGTCAGGATGATGACCTAAAGTCGTCATTTTGACTACCTATAGTTGTAGTTTTAGGTATTGTCAACTTTAGGACCTAAAGTGGTCACCACTGACTGGTTTCGGATCTTCCATGTTTTCAGTGTGTTAATTAACATTTTACTACATTGCTCATTGTCTGAACATGTGCCTCCTTAGTTCTCCTCATATCTACAGCCCAAGGTGAGTCTCTGAGATTAGGCTACCAGTTGAAACTTATCATAGTTGTTATACTGAGGTGTACACTGATGGCTCCAAGGACGGAAACCGAGTAGGCTTTGCAGCTTGTACACCCTTCGGAGTCCGGAAAGGAGCACTACATGGAAGGAGCAGCATCTTCACTGCAGAAGCGCATGCCCTCCTAAGTGCACTGGAGTGGATGAAGGTGTCTACGCGCAATGCCTTCATCATATTCTCTGACTCAAAGTCATGCCTGCAAACTCTATGCCAGCATGACCCACGAAACCCAGTGGTGCAGCAGATGAAACAATCTATCTCGCACCTGACTCAGGCCCAGAAAGAGGTCACCCTCTGTTGGCTCCCCAGCCACATTGGGATAGAGGGGAACGAAGCTGCAGACCATGCAGCTAAGAAAGCCCTGAGCCGGGAACCTGGCTTGGCTCCCATCCCCTCTTCAGACCTGCTCCCTATGGCCAAGGAGTTCATGAAGAAAGAGTGGCAGAAAAGATGGAGTTCTGACCACAACAACAAGCTCAGAGCCATCAAACCTTCAATTGGCAAAGAGCATGACCACACTGGCCTGACCAGGAGGGAATCAACAAGACTGACCCGTCTTTGGATAGGTCACTCTCTGCTGACTCACGGACACCTCATGAAGGGTGAAAACCAACCCACGTGTCAGCGATGTCAAGTACCTCTGACTATGGAACACCTGGTGCTCTCATGTCAGGCAACAAAGAGGAGTAGGCACAAGCACCTTCATGGTTTGTCCATGAACAGTGTGTTTACCAGCACTGGTAAGAAAGAACTTCTGACCTTCCTCAGGGAAGTGAAGATGTTCGAGAAGCTCTGAAGCGGGGGGGAAACACCTCCCCTCAAGTATCGGTCAGGTGGGCTGGGGGAATGATCCTCCGGCCCGGCTGGAAGAGTAATCTTGCAGCCAGGTTGGAAAGTGGCTCTCTATGCTCGTCAGTCCGTGGTAAGCTGGCCCGATTGGTATAGAACCACGACTGTCCGGCCGGTGTCAGGATAATGGACCGGTCAGATGATGTGTCAACAGTCTGCGGCACAGCGTCTGGGTGAGGCAGCACGATAAAGAGGGGCCTTGAGCCACGAGCAGTGTCTCACTGCTACGAGACGTGTCCCACTGCTACAAGCAGACTCCCAAACACACGCACACTCACACTCACACGCACACACACGCGCAAATTAAGTTTGAGAAAAGAATGGACTAAATGTCTGATAACCAATGAGGCAGTCCCATGAGGCCTACGGCCTTAGGACGTTAAACAAATCAATCAATCAATCAATCAATTATCATAGTTGTCTTGTTGTTGTTTTTTTTCAACCAAATAAAAATGTTTGTTAGTTACGTTTCTTTTATGTTAAAAGGACGTTTTTTTTAACCTAAGTATAAAGCATTGAAAAAGTGTTTTTTTGGGGGGTAATAACATTATCCTCGGCTCGGTTTGGTTTCGATTATGTGACTTGGTCTCGTCTAATAGATGGCTGTAGATATATTTCAGAGAAGTAACATAAACCTTCTCACCATTCTGACACTGATGGCACTGGTGCCCATGTAGTGAACGTCTCTGATGGAGCCAATAGTTAGACTAGTCTGCAGCTCTCCAAAGCCTACACTTATTATATTGATGTAGCATAAATGAATGTCTTGCGAAATAAAAATCTACAGTTGTATTCTATGATCCAAGACATTATAGTTTTTCTACAAGATTTTCCTCCAAATGGAATTTTTGGGCAAATTTCAGAAAAGGTTTTATTACTTTTTGTAAAAAAAAACAACAACAAAAAAAACCCACAAAATATTCTGGTCAAACATGTCCTCACAATGGTCAGGGTCATCAAGGGCCGAGCTGTACACCCACCCTCCACGTGCACCCTCAGCCTGAAAAAAAGTAGAGACAATGAAGACTTGCCTTCCATGTCATGGCAGATACGATCGTTACTATAGAACAGTACATGTCATATTCAATGGGGGTGGTGGAAAACAATGTGTCCGTATTCAACGGCTGATGATCACATGACCTGCTGCAATAAACACAGCTAAATATAGTTGAATTTCTTAATTTAAATGCTTTCAAACCTGTGTAGCCATGACATAAATGCAAATGTCAATCCCCCTGGAATATTTTTGCACTGTATTCACCTCTGTGAGGCTGTCCGTATTCAACTACGCCTTATGCAAATATATTCCATGGTCATTGAAATTAGCTTATATAGCTCATTTCTGTACATTTTATTGTCAAACAATTTTGGGAAGACAATTTATAAATATAAAAGTTCACATCAGGAGCTGTTTGGTATTTGACAGTTTCATGATTTCTGTTGTGTGGGTCTCATCAAAATATCATAGATATAAAACAAGAGAAAAATACAATAAGAAAGATTAACCAATGTCTTATACAGCCTTTGATGGTATCGATGATTTCTGTTATTTTATTCAGTACGGTCAAAAAGAAAGAGTTTGCTTGTGAAAAGAAAACAAGGAATATATTGGCAAAAATAGCATTTTTGCTATGTTAGACCATGTTGAAAAAAAACGAACTGAAAACTAGAATAAACTTAATTTTTACATGAACTGTATCAAAGATCCAAACCATGCCTGTGTGCTCCTGACCCCCTCAACTTTCGCCCCTATAGAACCAAAACTAGTATTTTGTACAGTAACCAAATACCAGGTAGAGCGGCTATTTCTGGCCTTCCACATATATGTGTGGATATTTAGTTTAGCCCTCTAATAAAGGTAGTCTATTTCTGGTCCGGTTTATATATCGGTGAAGTACGGGTTTTGTCTGGGGTGGTCAGTACACCACATAGCTGCTAATAGTGGACACTACAAGTAGATCTCTCTGACTCTTATTTTATTAGTTTAAGGTTTGTGGATCTTTCATTTTACGTACAATGTGTGATATAAGCCTACACCTCATATCTCCAAAATGTGCATGAAATATTTACACTTAAATACTTTGATAGATTAAGGGTCGATTGTTCCCTGGAAGGGGACCAATGTTTGGGAAGAACTACAGGCAGTATTTGGTTATTTTAGACTGACCACCCTGCTAGCACAACTCATCCAAATGATGTCTTTTTTACGTAAATAAGATGGGTTTTCACGTTAGAATGATGTAAATTGCACGAGTAGTGCTAGCTGGGCAGACAGACTTACCTATTTAAATTTTCTAATATGTCTAATTCCAGAAGATTTATGATAGCATTGTTTGTACAGTCAATTAGTCAAAACAGAGGGAGATGGAACAGCATCTATGCAATACTTGAGGATAACTGACCAGATCTCCAGGCAGCAATAAAAAACAAAGGGGCCAGGAGGGCATTTCTCAACATTGCTAATTTACATGCTTGAGAAATGCCCTCCTGGTTCGTTAACCCTTTAAGGGCCACTGATGCAGGAGTGCATCATGCACATTGGTCGGCATGATGCACCAATGAAGTGCTAGCGAGACTAGCCAGCACTTCATTGGTGCATCATGCCGACCCATGTGCATGATGCACTCCTGCATCAGCAGCCCTTCAAGGGTCCAAGTATCTGTTCTTATGGCTGATACGAACGTCACTATAGAACGTACAGTACTGGACATGCCGTATTCAATGGGGGGATGGAATACAATGTGGCCGTTTTCAATGGGTGTCCGCCATCTTGGATTTTGAACAGATCTTAGCCATTTTTCTTTATTTAAAAGCAAAATAACCTCTTAGGCCATGACATAAATGAAAATGTCAACTCCCTATGGATATTTTAGCATCGTATCCAACGAGGTGAGGCTGTCCGTATTCAACGACGCCTTATAGGTGGAGTTGAATGCGGACAGGCCTCACCGACATTTGCCTATTTATCCCACAGATATACCCCACATCCTGCAGTATGAAGGTAGTATTATTAGTGACTCTCCTGGTGGTGGCCATCATGGAGGCCGATGTCCTCGGGGCGTACTGCGGCTACACAGACTGGCACTTCTGGAGGTATGTATCATTTATGTAACATGCACTCTTACACTCTAAAAAGTAACCACTGAACATACAGGTGGGATCCTCATAAGACTGAATAGTGAACCACTATAATCACATTACAGTGGAACAATGCAGAGGCTGGAACATTGTACAATGAAGCCCCAGATGGCAGTACGGTGGTACAAGGAATCTATGTGAAAATAATGACGAATCTCTGGCAATTTAGGGACTTGTGTAAGGATTTCGCCATTGTTTCGATGACATTTCCTTACAGTGTATCTATTCTTTGTAAAGTGTTAACTCACAAACATGTCTTTATATTTCCCCTCTTTATCCTTAAACTCAGTCCGTGCGGAGACCGGGAGAAGTTCAACGAGTATATTAACGCCGAGCCAATATTCTGCTTCAATGACATCCCTGGCTTCCAAAGTGAGTCTCACATCTCATTTTATTTGATTTGATCTACTTCTCAGGTGCTATTAATGATTAATCCTTAAATTGTCTGTCATTTATCACAAATGATCCCGGAATTTTATGCCACTTATGATAAATAATAATGGAATTTCTTGCCATTTATGACAAATAAACCAGAATTTCTGCCATTTATAATAGATAACCATGGAAATTTCCACCATTTAAGACAAATAATCCTGGAATTTTCTGCGTTAATGAAAAATATTCCTGGAGTTTTCTGTCATTCATGACAAAGACATCAGTAAAAAGGAACATAGAGACCATCCCAATTACCACTGGTATGATTGAATATTTAGCGTTTAATAATCCACGACCCCCTTCGGGGTCGTGGATTATTAACCCGTAAATCCACTCGTACTTTCCCATAACATACATTAAAGCGTTTTTCAAACATATTTCTCCATTTTGTATCAATTTCTTACCTTATAACCCGAGATTTAATCCAGGAGTAGACATTTTGTAAGTGCATGCGATCCGCTCACTTTGCCAACCCACCATGGCCATGTTGTCACTCTGTCCGACATACCTCCACCTTTACACTCATTTTTCGGGTATAACCCAAGGATGTCAAGCCCTGTTATTCTACCACCGCCAAATATACAATCTCTAGTTGGTGTTCACCTACATTTTGTCTCCATTTTCTTCAAAATAAATAAGGATCCATTGATTTTCCATACCGATCCAACGCACACGGCCCGGTACACGGCTTGTTGACGTCTTGTTGACAGAGCGGGGAGGTGCCCGGATATAAGAACTAGGTCAGCCACGCGTCGAGCAAGGAATGGCCGTACGAGGTGGGTGCCGACACGTATCGATGTGGAAAATCAATGGATTCTTATTTATTTCGAAAAAAATGGAGAAATTAGGCATGGCATGTTCATATAGGATATCTAACGATGTTTTCCTGTGAATAACTCCACCAGTTTCAATGGATTCTAGGCTAACGAGGTGTGTAAACATCAGGTATGTCGGACAACTTTTTGAAATCCTTGATGTACATTGCTTTGTATTACCAGTCGGCTTGGTATAATGGACAGCGAGCTCGCCTCCTGCCCCAGCGGCCGGGGATCGATTCCCCGTTGAACCTAAACGGTTTTAACTGGAAATGTATGGAGGAGTTGACTTTGTATGTTTCTCCAATTTAATAACATGTCCAGATTGAACCTAGCAGCCTCTTGAAGACGAAGAAAAGGTCTGAGAGTGCGTTATGGGTGGATAAGGAACTGGGGTTATGAGCAAAAAAGCACTGTTGAGGCCCAGATAGTTAGATAACAAGAAGCAACATTCACTGACAGTGTAATTTACTAAGCATATCTTGTATTACCATAGTGCCAGGTTTAGAGGACAAATTACACCGTGACAGCAGATTACTGTTGTAAAGTCAGTATATATCCAATGGTTGAGGCTCGAAAATCAATCTTCTCTAATTTGTGCCAGAGTGTTCCTAGGGGACCAACCTGTTTTTAGACGCATTTTGATCTCAAAATTCGTCTGAATTTTCTTATACATGGATGTTATTGTTAAAATTATGCCCAAGGTGCACATTTTGATGGGCACGCACTATTAAAGTTGCACCATTTGGAATATACACTGAAAGAGGCCATTTTTGTTGTAATAGCACACTATGTCCCCTCAACCTGGGCCCTCACTGCCCATAGATTACTTTTGATCTTCTTTACTGAAATGATATCACAGTATCTTGAACACCCCTACCCTATAGTTTAAACCTTCTTCTCTACTCTATGGTGGAAAATATATCAGTTACCATGCCAGAATCTTTCTATTTGACTTAAAGGCCAACAAAATATATGTTATAATGGAAAAAGGGGAGGGGCAGTATTTAAAAAAAATCATTTTTTCCTGGATGTTTTAATTTTAACGTGTTGTATTTCAGATTACAGCAGACACTGTGTGGAAGGGTTATTCTGTATAGATAAATCCTGTAACAAGACTACTGGAGGTATGTCTCACCTTATACTCTCTCTTAATGTTTGATCATATTTCCTGAAAATCCTTGCATAAATGATGGCCATCTCACGGAAATAAGGCAACAAAAATATTGTGTGTTTCCAGTTACATGGGTCAAACATCTAGTGTCAGTAGGTAGGATTATTTTTTTTGTTTTTTTTTAATTTTCTTTTGTGGAGAAAAAATGGCCAGACATGGCAGATTCTTTGATTTAGGTGTAAAAATATGAAAGACAAATGAGAAAGGTGAAGAATAAGCAACGCATATGAATAACAGCAGTTATTTGTATACCAAGATATGATCTTTTGGAAAATCATGAAAATTGCGAGAAAAAAAATCCCAAATTTTTCAAAATAATATTTAAAAATTATGAAAGAATTACTAAAATCCTCAAAAAATTCTCAAAAATAAACCATGTTGATCACTGGAGGTCATTTCTTAAGACACTTTGACCACATACAGCAAGTGCTACGACTGCAAAATGTCAATGATATTCATATGGGAATGTTGGTATGACTAGCAGTGTGCAGTCGCAGCTTGTTAAGAAATGGCCTCTTGACAGATGGCAACTGTCATGGAACATGATACAAGTGGGAGAAAATGGAACCATCTGTCGAATATCATGGAAATTGAATGGATTGGTACTAAATAAAAAAAATTGAATCATGTAGAGTAATATCAAATGAATTATTATCACAGATCGTCTGACGTGCTATGACCGGATCATCAATGAGTGTCACTCCCTGGGTCTCTACCCACAATAAGGTAATTAGAGAGTGGTCATTATTTATCAACAGGGGAGGGTGGTGGGTTTGAGGGGGGGTGTAAAATTTTCAGACCCCTCCCGAGGGGGGGGGCTAAAAAAACTTTGACCCCTCTTGAGGGGGGGGGCTAAAAAATTTCACCCTCTTTTTAGCAAAAAAGCCCATGCGCTACTATAGATCAAAGATGGGTGTGAAAACTCTGCACGCCTCTGGCGCGGGGGGCGCAAAAAATTTTGACTGCCGTCAAGGGGGGGGGCTTAGAAAATTTCCACGCGTCCGCGCGAAAACCCACCACCCCCCCTGTTGATAAATAATGACCACTCCCTTATGTCTTTCACACTTTGAGGGTCTTTCATGAAATAATGCATCATACCCATTGGTTGGCCCACCTGGAGGATGTTTCACCTCATAACATACGGGGGCCGTATATGACATGTGGGGGCCGTATATAAAAAAACCGTTTCTGTTCTATTTTCCGCATTCATTTTTTTCACATACGGAGGGCCGCATTCATATACGGCTTATTGGGCGTTTCACCTCAAGATGCGGACAACCTGTTTTCCACATGTCTTCCGTATTTTCAGGTTAGAATGTGGAGGGGTCAGGTACCCCTCCATATGTCACATACGGGGGAAATAAGTAACATGCGGCCTTTTTTAAGCCCGCATCCAATGAATATCTCCTAAGTAGGTCGTGACCTTCCTTTTCACTCCAAGTCATGTGACCTATGTTTGGCCGTACTACACCAGGGAAAGAAATGCCTGGGTACATCCTGAACACTACTAGGCAGTATTACGAGAGAAAGGATCCTTTGTCCTTCTACACTGAGAAAAAATTTCTTCAGCGCTACCGTCTTAGTAAAGAGGTAGCCCGAATTCTCATCAAAAACTATGTCGCTACGAAGAAAAAGAAGGTCCTGAGGGGCAAGCATGCCGTTCCACATAGGCTTAAGGTAAGGGAGTCCATCCTTCATTTATCCTTTTATTTTCATATTTTTTCCTTACTGTACCTCTTTAGACTTTATTATGGCTAGTTAAAACAATATTCTTTTCTTTGCTTTCTTCAGTTCCTGATTGCCCTAAGGTATTTCGCCACTGGAGCCAGCTACAACTCCATAGGAGACATTCACGGCGTCTCCAAATCCACTGTGTGTAGGTCTGTAGAGAAGGTGATTGACTATTTCCATGAACACCTACAAGAGTATGTCCATTGGCCACACTCCCGGGAGGAAAAGAACAGCAAGGCGATGCTCTTCTATCGGAAACACAGAATGCCCAAGCTGTTCTGACTCATAGATGGGACACATGTACCTATACAGTGTCCGCGAGGGGTAGTGGCAGACGAAAATCAATTCTTTTGTTACAAAGGATACTACAGCATAAATACCATGGTAAATTACTTTTCCTAATATATTTCTAAGAACCAGGATATCTTATGTACATTTTTTTTCATTGAATTTCTTTCTTGATATGTCTATCAGTTTATACATATATATATATATATATATATAAAGATTTTTGTCCCTTTTTTACTCCTCCCAGATTGTCTGCGACTTTGAGTACCTCATCACACACGTAGATGCCAGTAATCCTGGGTCTCAGAACGACATCTACTGCCTCAACGGGTCTGACATCAAAATCTTGGGAGAGAGAAAACAGTTCGGGGGATATTACCTCTTGGGAGATTCCGGGTAAGTCATTTATATATTTTTTGGCCAAACTTAGCTGAACATAACTCCTTTCGGAATACTTCCTTATGGAAAAAAAATATATGAAATCCATATACAATAACCAAATATTTTCCCTTCAGATATCCTCTCACTGACTACCTCCTCACCCCTGTCCGTGTGGAGACAACGAACGCTGATGTGGCGTACAACAAGTGGCACCGAAAGACTAGGAGTCGGGTAGAGAGGACTATAGGCCAGTTGAAGCAGCGTTGGCGGTAAGTCATTTATTTATTTATTTTCCTACATTTATCCTTTATATCTTTTTTCCTGTCAAAACTATCATCCTCTTTAAGCAGTCACTTGGTACAATTTTTAATTTTTCCCATTTTGTCTCTCTCTTTGTTTTCAGTTGTCTGGACAGCAGCGGGGGATATCTGGCCCATCCTCCTACCACAGCAGGAAAAGTCATCGAGTCCTGTGTGGCACTACATAACTGCGCCAAGGTGGCACGCAATCCCCTATTGAAGGACAGCATGGAAAAGGACCTGTTCAAGCAAAGATTCCCACGCATCACCCAGCCAGAGAATGTCTCCCGTAAGCCCCCGGCTAAGTTTGAGAACCTGCGGAAGGGTTTCATCCAAGATAACTTCAATCCCCGCTGAATAAGTTAAATGAAATCAAGGCGCCGAAATCAATTTGACTAAATAGTGTAATTCTGTTATGTGATATTAAGACAATTAGAAGGACAAGAAAAAAATTCTGACGGCAAACTTTTATTCTAATGACTTGAAGAAAACAAACATGGGTTACATAACCATGTCATGTAATGAATGAAGCTAACATGCAAAATTTAATGAATAAAATTTAAAATAACCTCTTTTTTTTATTTCCACATCCTGTGCTGAAATGTTTTTCTTTGCCTAGCATGTATAGAGAATAATCTGTTACTTAGAATGCACCATGTATTATATTAATTCTGAGAACTTCCATAACAAGAAACAGACTTTTTTAAAACATGTCATGAAGCTGAAACAAAAAAGCCTGTTTGGCATCAATATATCTTGATACCTACATGTATTCATCCTGAACTTAAGTCTTTGTTCCCTAGTTTGCAACGAGTACTATAATGTATATGGGACATCAAAAATCAGTTTATCTTTTGTTTTCCAGTATCTTTGCTCATGTACCATTTCACTCAACTTAACATAAAAAATGTCTGTCTTTGCTGAACGGTATACATGACGAGCGTACATAGGAAATTTTCAAAAGAGGCATCCATTTACCTCAAAGTGAAAATAACTCGAACCATGCATATAGATGTATCATGTCTGCTTAACGAATACAAGTTTTCATTTAGTCCTGAAGGAAGACTCCAAAGTTAAAGTCATGAACTTAAATATGCCTTGCTTTAAACTTTTTTTTTATCTTCGACCATATACAATTCTATTATAGATTTCTGTCTTTCATTTTCTACCTTTACTGTACAATTCTATGAAATGATGTTGTCTAGGTGGAAACTTCTAACGTGATATCTTCAAATTGTATATTACATTCTCCTAACTAAGGTAACATACTTGAAGCTAAGGCATTCAAAATAGCCTAACAATAAAATATGATATAACTTTGAACTACAGCACCGTTTTTAATTTCTTATATATCACACAAATGAAATTAGTCCTTTCTGATAGGTTTCTTGTCACGACGGGACCTCCTTAAAACCAGCTCAGGATTGTCGTCGCATAAGTTCTCCTCCCGGACAAATACCACTTCTTCATTTGACATGACATTGTAGGCTGGCAATGAATTAGAATCTTGGTCTATTGCTTCAATAGCTGGAAAAAAGGAGAAGGTGAAAACATCTGTAACCGCTATAAATCGGCCACACAGGAAATATAATCACATGTTTCTTTATCATGTCATTTTTTTATAAGGATATAACATCATGCATTAAGGGGGGTACCTTTGGGCGTCTTAAACTTCAGGCTTCAAGAACAACTGCTAAAACATGTAGCATGTTTGATAAATATCATATATCCTGGTTTTTTACTTATCAGAAGAAGTTCATTAGAAAAGATAATGCACATATTAGGCCTATACCTGATGCAGGGACGATTAACGGGCCTTCACCTCCCTGTACATTTTGACATGGAACAAAGACAGCTGAACCATGTACAACCTCCGTGTCGGGTGGAATGGCAATCGTTGCACCCTGCATGGCTTGGACGTCTGTGTGTGTCTCCCCTTCACCAGTGTTCAGCTCCTCTGTTTTAAAGAGGAATACATATTAATACACATAGTTCTTATTTATTTCAAGTAAATACAAATATTAACTAAACATTATGGAAACAGAAAACCCATGGAGAACCAAATTTGATACACAACGAATGAAATTCTATAGTTCAAAAGATGAATGACATATCAATGGTACAGAAAAGAATACAGGTGGAATTAATTTCAGTTGAAATATATTTAGGAACACAACATTTTTACCTTGGCTGTCGGACACTTCCATGGCTGCTATGTCCTTTGCGTCAAAAAAAAAATAGGGACCACGTGCTGAACCTTCTGATGGGTCGTTGTGAGTTAATTTAACTGTCATCTTATCAGGCAAACATTCTTCCTTGTCAGATTTAACGGATATATTGTCTTCCTGGACATTGGGGGAAACAGGTTTGTCTCCTACTGTCTCACCCTCATCTGCACATGGAGGTAGGTCAGCTTTTGGATTTTTCTCCGGGACGGGTGGTAGGCCAGGTTGGGGTATTTGATCCCCATGTGGAGGTTCATCCTCTTGTGAAATTATCTGATTGTCCGTCGGGGTACATGTTAAAATATCTTTAGTTGATTTTGCGTTTAACTGAGCAGCAAAGAACACAGACATCTTAGTCATTTCTTTCCAAACTTTCTCCACCTCTTTTTGGGCTGACAGTTGAAGGTTCCGGTTTTCCTGAATCTCCTGATTTAACTTCAAGTTTTGCAAATGTAACTGTTTCTGTGCATCTAAAAAACTTTTTTGATTTTCCAGGATGACCGATAGACTACTTGATAGCTTTGTGGCACTTTCAGTCATACCTAACAATCCAGTGGCCAAACAGTCTTGTCCTTTCTGCATTCTTTTGAATGTGGCATGTATTGCAGTACCTACCAGATTTATTCCTTCCACAAATTCTGACTGGTTATTTGACATTGTCTCATTTGTAGCCTTTATGCGGGCTATGTGCTGACGTTCGAACGCTACTGCAGTATTTCTAGTCTCCTCCAGTTTCTCATGCAGGTCGTTGGTCATTGCCTGAATGGCTTCCAGGCACTGACGCCTACATTTCTCGGCTTGTTCACAAGTTCTCGCCATGTGGGAAGACATTTTCTCAGCCATTTCCCGTATGCCCTCTGCGTAGCTGGTCTGGGTATCTTTGATTTTAGTGGACGTGGTGTCCATATGCTCATTTATCCTCTGACTGATGTCTTTTAAACCATTAACATAATCGCTCTGGAACTTAGCTATTTCTTTCATTATCTTATCCTCTTCCCTTGGTTTAGCAAATAGTTCTTTCTTCTTGGAGGCAGAAGCCCGTTGGATACGGGATAAACCTGAGATGTTAACAACGTTCATAGCGGAAGGAGAACTGAGAGGTGTACTGTTAGAAGGCTGATATGATTCAGGCTCCATTTCTTCTGACCCCATTATTTCTGCATAGCATTCCTCTTCCTCCTCGAGCAACTTGGAGAAGGAGGGGGCATGTCGGGGCTTTTTATGGGTTTGCTCTTGTATACCTTCGTCATCTGCAGTCCTTTTTTTATTTTGGGGAATGTGGGAGGTCATTCTGCGAAAAGGCGATATATTTGTGGAAGATTTTTTAGGTATATCGTTGACCCGACTTCTGCTAGAAGTAGCCTGCACCCGACTGGCAGAGGCTTGGGGTTGGGACGTATGTGGCTGACTAGCTTGGGGTTTAGACGTATGTCCCTGACTTGAACCGGTTTGGGGTTGAGAATTACTTTGCATTTGAGAGGTATATGCTTTTGTCCTGCATTCAGCAGGTTGAGCTGTTCCTACTTCGGATGTTGCTTCAGAAGCATTTTCCTCTGAAGTCAAAGTTTTCAAAGCCCTCCTTAGCATGGAAATCTTTTCTGTGCGTAGAGGGTCTGAGGCAAAAATAAGTGACGCAGCAGCCCTCTTTTGTGGATCAGCATCATTAACAAGGTTGTTAAATCCTTTGCAGATGTTTAACATGTCAGTCCGTGATATGCGGGGTTGAAGAGGAACCTTTTCCGGTATGTCTTCGACTGTCACAGTATCGTTGTCATCCTCAGGTATATCCTGCTCTGGAAGGGTTTTGTGGTAATCGTCCTCGGGTACCTCATCTGGATCTTCCTCGTACAGTTCTCTTTCGTCCTGGGAGCCTGGTGGGGGGTGTGAAGAGCTCTCGTCATCCCCTGAAAAATTTGAATAGATCACAACATACGAGAACAGTCGCTGAAAAGATTTGTATTAACTTCATGTAAGGACACATAGATATATCTACTTTATAGTAGGTATATGTTCACCATATATATATATGTTAAGATATACATTTCTATTTCTGTATCAAATTTCTTGAAAAATAAAGTGATAGTGGTCCACATATGTATGTACATGTATATATATATATATATATATATATATATATATATATATATATATATATATATATATACTTTTATACTTATATATGTACATATATATATATATATATATATACATACACTGTCTATATATATATATATTTATATGTATATGGAAAAATGGAAAAGTATATACCTTCCTCGAGTAGATCCCCCTCCCTTACTGCAGCCATAGCTGAACTCGGCATTGGGATGTCAGCATAATTTGGTTTTTCTGAACGGTTTGGGTCATAGCAGGACTTCAGGACCGACCGAGGACCACCGTCTAATCCAGGGGGCTTCAGTCCGGGTATTCCTGGAACCAAAATAAGATTTATATATATCTGTTCCATACAATATATCGTCATATGTAGGTGAAGGGTATTGTTGGCAATGCCTGAACATGAGCAGGGTGTCGCACTACTGCATACATAAGTACAGCATAGTGATGGATAACAGATGTCACATATATGGTATTATGTGGAATATAGATGAAATAAAGACAGATGTATAGACTGAAATTCAGTTCTCACCTAGCACAACATCTTGGCCTGCATAGTCACATGCCTGCTGCTCCAAAGAGGTCAGATAATCCTCCTCGTCACGCTGACCACTCCCGCTTTTATACTTAGAGTCTATCACCTGTCTCTAAAAAAAAAAGGTGGAAAGGTACACATAACAGACAATACATCTCTCTGAAGATTTTTCCGAAATATTATTCTTTAAATAACATAATTCATTATTTTCAGAGATACTAACAAATCACAGATATATAGAGCATAATGATACAGTAGAATCTAAAAGGGACAGGGTATTCCTACCTTTTTCTTAGCCTTTTGAACAAAATACCCAAGCTTGTCCTGACTCTGCTCACGTGTCCTATGCCTTCCTCCATTAGAATTAACATAGTCTGAAAAATAGGAAGGTGAACTTACATGTTAAAGATATCACCTTTACGTCAACAGATTTGTTATATTTCTACCTAAAAAGGAAAGGCAAATTATGTATTCTACCAATGTCAGACGACATGCATATCAGACTGAACATAAGAGGAATATATAAAAAGAAACAAATTTTAAAGGACTATAACCTCACCTCTTAGTTCCTCCCACGCCATTTTCTTTAGTTCCTTTCCGTCAGAGCTATGTTTGAAGCGCCCTTTAAGAACTGGCTTAAGATGGTTAGCACCCTTCAACAAGGAATCAAGCTCGTCTTCCCTCCAGTGTTCTCCTTTCTTAGGGGTAGGGACCCCCCCTTTTGTGGCACTTTTAGGCATGGAACCGCTAACAGAAGCTGCAGGAAGACTTACTCCAGGAGACCTTCCACGTCCCCTTCGATTACTTTGGTTCAGAGATGATCTACCGCGTCCTGATATGTCAGGAGAAGGTGACCCACGTCCCCTCCCCCGGCCAGAAGTAGTGGATCCTCTAGCCCTGCCTCGTGATCTTTTGTTACCTCTACCTCTAGGAACAGAGGATTCAGGGACCGGAAAATATGTGGGTCTAGGTTTTCAGAGTCTTTTTTTCGTTGACTGTAGGAGCTGGGTTTGGAAGAAGAAAAGGATGGATGGGATGAGCTTGGAGGCTTTCCCTTTTGCCTCTTCATGCTGAGATTCTGCCGCTTAAGCAAGCCGCACATGTATGCTATTGCTTGCTCTCCAGCATCGCCCGGGTAGTTCTCAGGTCGCTCTTCGTCGTCGTTCAACTCGTCGTCCTCGTACATAGTTTCTACTCCCTCATCTTCGTCCTCGTCTTTGTCAGATTCCTGGAAAAGAAAAAAGAAATAAAGTTTTATAGACATATTGTAATATAGTATAAGTGAAAATAAAATATAGTCTGAGAGCTGAAGAACTATCTGTTATTCTACTTTAAATATGTACTTCAAAAAAGAAGAGGAATATGTTAACAAAAAATAAATTTAGTTTTTTTCTATGCCATAAGAGAAAAGAGAGAAAAAATGTATTCAGGGAGTAATTTTAGACTCATACCTCTAAGTCAGGGTCACTTTCTTGACCCGTAAGCCTTCTGTTCTCTCGGAGGAGGGCTTTAAGATTCGTCACATTCTCCATTAACTCATTGAAATTCTGAAAATTAGAATAAAAAGAAGGGATAAACAAAAAAAAAGCTCTATATGAAGCCATTGGAACTTAATTTGTATTTTAACGTACACCGGCCATATGCCTTGGAAGGGACAGCATTAGAAAATTTCTTTATTCTTAATAAAAATTTGAAGAAGTTATCTTTATCAATTTGGACATCGCAGGAAAAACAAAAGGGGGGCATATTTGGAATAAGATTAAAGCTTACGGTGCAAGAAAAGGTAAAAACATGGCAACATGTACAAGCTAGAAAATTACCTGATGGACATTGCTTAACATCATGCAAAATTTAATGTTTTGTTACTTAGATGACAGTAAGAGTCAAATTAGGCTGGGTAGTGGAAAGGGGGGTATATTTCTAAGAACAGGGAGATCCCTTCTTCCTTTTATTGAAAGGATAAAGTAACGACGTGAACAACAGAAAGGGGGGAAGGCGTCTGCTTGAACCGAAAAACACTTTCAGAAGGAGGGAGCGTCGAGAGGGGACCGAAGTTTTGAATGAAAAACGTGAAGACATGCCTTGTTTTTGACCTCATAAAGACCACAAAGAAAAGAGGTATCATATTTAAGACAAGAAAAAGAGAGAACTTTAAGTATCTCACCTTAGTGGGCTTTTTCTTCCCCATCTTAGTATTGTTTGTCGGCGGTTTGATGAGCGATAAAGGAGAAAGTGGAAGTTGCGTTATGACGTCATACGGGGAAACCGGAAAGGGGTTCCCCCGTTCTCATAAGTTGAACGCGGCTTTTACGAAAAAAAAAGCTTCGCGGAGCCAACATACGGAGGGTCCTCATGTGTATACGGACTGTCCGTATGTGGGGAGCCGTATGTTAAAAAAAAAGGCCACATTTAGAGATAAAAGTCCGTATCCTGTGTCTCACATACGGACAGGACACGGCCACCTTTGAGAAACACTTTTTGAGATAAATATTTTTTCTCCCACATGACGTCCGCATGTGGAGGCCGTATATGTATAATTCAATACCTATGAGGTGAAACATCCTCCTGGGGGCCGTTTCAATGCATTTATTCAATAAAAATAGACGTCGTCTGTCTTTGCAAAAAAGGACGTCCATATTTGAGTTTTGTGTCCGCATTTGAACACCACCTGCCCTTTGCCCCCCACCCCTGTAATAAAAATACAGACCCTAAAACTCAAATATGGATGTCCATATTTGCAAATGCGGACGTCCGTGTGGCAAATATGCCCACCTGTATTGGATCAACACGGTAAAAGGTACTCCCGCGAGGGGGTGCGTGGACATACCTTTTACCGTGTTGATCCACATTTATTGAATAAACGTGGTAAAACAGCTTCCTGGTGATTCTCTTCAGCACTACATCCCCCTGAGGGGCTCACAATGTAACTGTGGTGCATGATTTTGAAGTGGTATATCTAAATTGGCTTGTACATAAGTTACCTGTTACAAAGGATAAAGTCTTAAAAATATCTTTGTTTACATAGGTGCTTATCTATTCATTCATTCATGTATTTGCAAACTGATTCTGCTGAAATCTGCAAGGAATAAAACTGCAATGTTTACTCACTTGTAGCTTACATTTTTCTCTTATACATTGCAGATTGCTCATACATGGCTCATCAACTTTCTACTCTCTTGTGTTGATTTACTGCAGTTCCTGTCATGTATGGAATAAAGTCCCGGTGTTGACTAGAAGCAAGAAATGTATTTACATAATCTATGTATACATATTTCTTTTAATTTTATGAATACCCTTATACTGTCACCATGGTTGTAATGCTCTAGGAATTAGATCCATGTGTATTAATAGAATCAATGATATGAAGAAAGAACTACAAACAGCATGTTGCCTGCAGGATATTATCCATATTAAAGGGAGTAGACACGATCTACTCAAATGGCACATGGTGGCAAAAAATGAAACTGTCAAATCCGACAATATTTGCTCATATTCCCAATTGATATGACATAACCCTTCTTTATCAACCCTTTAGATGTGATACATTGGTATTCTATACATTCTTATCACTGGATTTCATATTTCCTGTACCCATAGGCTCCTATATTAAAGGAATTAGCCATATTCTTAGTTTATTCAGGAAAATGTCATTTTGTTTGAGACCCCCTACTTTTTGGTTCCAAAATGTTTCTAATGATCTTAGATATATACATAAGGATTGGGTAAGAAATTGTTAGAATATTTTTTTCTATGGAATTAAATGTAGGAAAATTCAAATTCTCATAGGCGGCTATAGTTAAGACCACCAAACTTCAATACCCCCAGTGGAAAAAACAGACCCCGTGACCTATGATTTTTATACTTTCATTATGTTACCTAAGCATCAATCTAATATCCCTAAAAGTTACTAAGAGAAATTGTTGGTCAATTTTGAACCAGCTAGATCGTATCTACTCCATTTAAAAAGCGTACATAATTAATTCTGTTGAGTGGCTTCACCTGTTGGCAGAGACCAGAAGTGTTCTGTCATAGAGATCACTTTACAAATGAAGCCTGCAGGCATAGACGAACACAGTGCTGCACTCTGCAGTGGATGAACAGATTTTTAAATCTTTACTCTCTCAATGCATGATTGTAGACATAAAGTAAGGTAAAAAAGGACATCAGTGAGGGGCCTCATGAATGTGCTTTTTGCCATATTCAGATCTGCCTACTACAAGAAAAAGCACAAAATGTTAAGAGGTACCGGTAAAGGGGAATCGAATGTTTCCCACACAATGTACTAGCTTTAATCTAAATATCACATTTCTAATGATAACTTTGACTATGCAATGTCAACAAATCTAATGTAACATTGCTTCTGAATAAAGAAATTCTAACTAAAACAGAGGAATGTAGTGCAATTTTGTGTTGTGCAATTAAACACTACGATCATAATTGTACAAATCTTACAATTGTGATTGTACAAAGTCGCAATTAGGGCCAAATCGTTATTTGTTCAGGAACATACCCCTGAGTGTGCGAATACTCCTTATCCAATGCCTCTCTTCTATCACTGTTGGCCACATAATGTAATAGAGAGGAATGAGGCTGGTTCACTGATGTGGACTCCACCTGGTGGGCTTTAGAGGAACTATCCAGCAGGTAGGTAAGGAAGGAATGCTCATTGTTGTGATGGCATTATGCAGGTGATACAGTTTTGGATAAATGATTTTCTCTTAGAAATTAAATAAGAAATACTTTCTCACTGCTCTCCCACTAAATCATATCCAGAGGTTGTGGTTTTGCCAGCTTAGACATCACATATCAATATAGCATTAAGGTGACATGAGGCACCCCATAACCACTGAACCTTGTACCTATTACCAGGCCAGTAGTGTGTGTAAATAACATATACAGATAATACTATGTCACTGTGATTGTAAGGCTTTGCGTATGCACATAAATTATCAACATATCTTCCATTAACATGACATTTTGCATCCCATAACCGGTAAACCGTGTACCTCGAAGGTAGTGCTTGTATATAAAATTGCTCTACCATGCAGATCATGGGCGTGGACTTGTTACCAGATTTAGTCTGTGTAGGTGTTATCCATATGCTATAGAAGGGTGAGAAACTAAAGGGAACAGTGCTGCCCTCTGGTGCCTTTATTTGATATGCACAGACCTTGATTACGGAGGTGAGGGGTTACTTTGGCAAAGTCACCACTCACCTCCGTAATCAAGGTCTGTGCATAGCAAATCAAGGCACCAGAGGGCAGCACTGTTCCCTTTACTTTCTCACCCTTACTATAGCATATGGATAACACCTACACAGCCTAAATCTGGTAACCAGTCCACGCCCATGATGCAGATAGTACTATGTTACTGAGATTGTAACACTCTAAGTCATAACATATCAAAATACCATTTATACTGTCATTTATATGACAGTTGGCACGCCATAACTGTTGAACCTTGAACCTATAACCAGGGCAGTACAGTGTGTGTGTATGTACCATGTACACAGATAGTGCTATGTTACTGAGTTTGTAGGACTTCTAGTCTCCACATCACATATATAGACACAGCAGCTATAGGTAGCAAGGTACATATGTCTCACTATACTATATTTGTGTTTAAGTGTAAATCTATTTTAACCTATAAGGGCAGCATAGTTCAATGTGTATGGAAGCTGCTATTTCTTGAAATGCTATGGCTTGAGTTGCAATTGGTAACATGTTTACAGATGAGGAGGTCCTGAAGGAGAGTTAATAGTAAACATAGGGGGTTTCTATGGTGATAATTAGACCATAATATGATACACTTGTTTTCAACGTACCATTTAATAGGCTGCACAGGAGTCAGTCAGTACTGGGGTGCACTATTTAGTCCATTTGTGATGATACTAAAGGTCAATAATAAGAGGGCCATGGACAGGGGGGTCCCATGTCCATTGTCGATTCTAAGAAATGGTATTTGTCCCTTGTCTCTCAACCCCATGTCCCTTGTCGAATTTAAGAAGTGCCTCTTGTCCCTTTTCTCTAGGCCGGTGTCCTTTGTCGATTTTAAGAACTGCTATTTGTCACTTGTCTCTTAACCCCCTGTCCCTTGTCGATTTTAAGAAGTGGCCTTCTCCCCGGGGGGGGGGGCACTCACTATATGTCACTGACACGGGTGTGCGGCTGGCAAGGCCACTTTTTGGCCAAAATCCCTCTCACCAAGGGTCTAGTTTTGGTCAAAATCACTCTAACCAAGGGTCACTTTTGGCCAAAACTCCTCTCACCATGGGTAACTTTTCCCATATTTTGACCTCGCGCATCAAAATAAGTGCCAGTTTTCAGAATTTTCATAAAAATTTCTGCTAAATATGCTCAGTTTTGATAAAAATTCCTCACATCAAGGGTAAATTTCAAGATAAAAAACTTAACTGTGCACATCGTTTTACCAAAATCCCTCTCAGCAATGGTCACTTTTTGCCCAAAATCCCTCTCACCAAGGGTAAGGGTTATCAGAGGCTCAGCCGCACACCCCCGTCAGAAGAAATTCAAGTGCCCCCCGGGCCTTGTCCCCTTGTCGATTTTACCTGTCTGGGGCCCTAATAAGGACGCTAGTCAGCGGTGACCACTTTAGGTCCTCAAGTTGACGATACCTAAAACTACCACTTTAGGTAGTCAAAATGACGACCTCAGGTGACTCTCTACTGTCAGTATTGTCATTCTGATGACTCAGGTCGTCAGGATGATGACCTAAAGTCGTCATTTTGACTACCTAAAGTTGTAGTTTTAGGTATCGTCAACATGAGGACCTAAAGTGGTCACCGCTGACTAGTTTCGGATCTTCCATGTTTTCAGTGTGTAAACAGTAGTACATACATGTAGATAGATGTATGAGTAATTCATTTGATACATATCTACAGTCATGCTAGAAACTAGGTGTATTGTCTCAAAATTTGAGTAGGCATTGCATGGCAGAGTATTGACTCTGAATTATCTTAGAAAATTAGGGAAGAGCACCTGAGAGAGTGAGGGAGAGAGAGTGAAGGAGTACAACCGTAATGTCCTGTATAAGCGCCCGGGCGCTCATTAACTTCAGGTAGGGTTTACCCCCAGCGCTTATTCATGACCGGTGTCACATGCGAAAACTGGTCCGTGAGAAATATGGACGCTCACTCTTCTAACAGACTCCTTACAGTAGAATCCAATGCCAACCAATTCAGTTATCTGTTTGGAGAGTGATACATCTTTGATAGCCTCAAAACAAATCACATTTATTTTTTGAAGGGAAAGAACCATGATTACATCCTCCAAGATCTAAAAGAATTTGAATGCACAACAACCCTAAGGATACTGTCCCTATTCGTAGAACTAGGATTTGGGCAAAGTGGGATTTTAGAAATAATTGAATTTCGGGGACCAGATTTTGCATGGACCAGATTTTGCATGCCACACCGGCGCTTATTCAAGACTTAAATTATCGTGGATTTTCAAATTTCAATACCCCTTTACTGCTGGCGCTTATTCAAGACCGGCGCTTATTCAAATACCCGGCGCATATACAGGCCAATACGGTAGCTGAAGAGAGATGCGAAAAATATTTAAGGAGACAGTCAGACTAACAGGGCCTTAGGGTCATTTTTGATGATTACTCATCAAGGAAGCATCATCAAATGATTTGGACCATTATAATATAAACCCACACATTCCAAATAATGATAATGATAAATATGTAATAGAAAACTTCAACTATAAAACACTTCTCAGATGCCGCAGGATTACGGACGTCAGTATGGGACGCTGGAATCAGTTGAGGCTGGAGAAACACTCATCGCACCTGTCACAAACTCCAAGAACTCATTCACAATTCCAAGATGGCTGAAGCTGTTCCTCGCTGTTGCTATGGGCACGGCTGTCATAGCAACTACCATTGCTGTGTCTGTAAAGTCAGGTTCAAATAGTCACTATACGACAGGTCACGGTGTAGCTGTCATGGCGGCTCAAGGTCAAGTCCTGCCTCAAGGTCAAGGTCAAGACAAAGCTCAAGGTCAAACCAAAGCTAAAGTTGTGAGTCCTTTGGACAGGGCTAGGAACTTATTGTCTAAGGTGCCTCTTATCGATGGGTAAGTGCTCGTGATTTATTGTTTTCCTTTCAATCTTATTTCCATTTAATAATATTCCACTTTAAACTATTTATGGAATAAAATAATTAAAGATTTCATGCATATTTCAAATATAGACTCAGTAGCAGAAACTTTGTTTGAAAATGTTTGATGCAGGATAAACGTCAGGGGGGCATTTCTCAACAAGGAGCAACTAAACACAGCCACTATGATTTGATACCCTCAAAATTAGAGTTGCTGTTCATAGGTAATGCGCTACGGCTGCTGTGTATGATGAGCACTTAATATAGTGATTATATAAGGTTTGGTAGGGCAGTTATACCAGTGCAATCATTAGTGACCACTACGTACCGCGCTGTAATGGCTTTTCAATTTGAAGGTATAGTTGTACCATCTTGAGAAATGCCTACCAGTTCAATCCAATCACAGGTGTACAACAGTAGTTAAACTATATAGGACTCAGTATGGAGGCCTAGTGGAGCCGCCATTTTGAATTTCGCTGGTTGAGGTAAAACCACTGATATGACATACGATGATGGGTACCTCGTCCCTGGTTAACACCCACTTCCAGGGACATGCTGGTCCCATCTTATCAGTTCTTATCAGTGTGTGTTGCCGGAACCAGCTCCAGACCAGCTAATGGCCAATACAGATCTAACAATGAGTAGTAAATATATCATGCTGTGTTTCGTATTAACCGTTTAAGGACTGCTGATGCATCAATGCATCGTGCCTATTGGTCGTCATGATGCATGAATGGAACCATGGCGAGTCACTCGCAAGTGCATCATGCCGACCCTATGGGTTGATATAGTCCTCGTGGGTCCGCATGATGCACTAATGAAGTGCTGGAGAGCAGTCTCGCCAGCACTTCATTGATGTATCATGACGACCAATGGGCATGATGCACTGATACAGCCGTTAGAGGGTTATCATCTACAGATCTATACATGGGAATGATGCACTGGTATAGGCCTTTGAGGGTTATCATCTACAGATCTATACATGGGCATGATGCACTGGTACAGCCCTTAAAGGGTTATCATCTACAGATCTACACATGGGCATAATGCATTAATACAGCCCTTAGAGGGTTATCCTCTACAGATCTATAAATGGGCATGATGCACTGGTATAGGCCTTAAAGGGTTATCATCTACAGATCTCTACATAGGCATGGTGTGCTAATACAGCCCTCACAGTGTTATCAACTACAGATCTATAAATAGGCATGATGCACTGGTATATGCCTTAAAGGGTTATCATCTACAGATCTATACATGGGCATGATGCATTGATACAGCCCTCACAGTGTTATCAACTACAGATCTCTATATGGGCATGATGCACTGGTACAGCCCTCAGAGGGTTATCATCTACAGATCTATACATGGGCATGATGCACTGGTACAGCCCTCACAGTGTTATCAACTACAGATCTATACATGGGCATGATGCACTGGTATAGGCCTTAGAGGGTTATCATCTACAGATCTCTACATGGGCATAATGCACTGGTACAGCCCTTAGAGGGTTATCATCTACAGATCTATACATGGACATAATGCACTGGTACAGCCCTTATAGGGTTATCATCTACAGATCTATACATGGGCATGATGCACTGATACAGCCCTTAGAGGGTTATCATCTACAGATCTATACATGGGCATGATGCACTGGTACAGCCCTTAGAGGGTTATCATCTACAGATCTATACATGGGCATGATGCACTGGTACAGCCCTTATAGGGTTATCATCTACAGATCTATACATGGGCATGATGCACTGGTACAGCCCATAGAGGGTTATCATCTACAGATCTATACATGGGCATGATGCACTGGTATAGGCCTCAAAGGGTTATCATCTACAGATCTATACATGGGCATAATGCACTGATACAGCCCTTAGAGGGTTATCATCTACAGATCTATACACGGGCATGATGCACTGATATAGGCCTTAAAGGGTTATCATCTACAGATCTATACATGGGCATAATGCATTAATAAAGCCCTTAGAGGGTTATCATCTACAGATCTATACATGGGCATGATGCACTGATACAGCCCTTAGAGGGTTATCATCTACAGATCTATACATGGGCATGATGCACTGATACAGCCCATAGAGGGTTATCAACTACAGATCTATACATGGGCATGATGCACTGATACAGCCCTTAGAGGGTTATCATCTACAGATCTACACATGGGCATGATGCACTGGTACAGCCCTTAGAGGGTTATCATCTACAGATCTATACATGGGCATGATGCACTGATATAGCCCTTAGAGGGTTATCATCTACAGATCTATACATGGGCATAATGCGCTGATATAGCCCTTAGAGGGTTATCATCTACAGATCTATACATGGGCATGATGCACTGATATAGCCCTTAGAGGGTTATCATCTACAGATCTATACATGGGCAGAATGCGCTAATACAGCCCTTAGAGGGTTATCATCTACAGATCTATACATGGGCATGATGCACTGATACAGCCCTTAGAGGGTTATCATCTACAGATCTATACATGGGCATGATGCACTGATACAGCCCATAGAGGGTTATCATCTACAGATCTATACATGGGCATGATGCACTGATACAGCCCATAGAGGGTTATCATCCACAGATCTATACACTTGTACAACTAAGCCCTTTGTTCTGCACTGATAACATAAGTCTCCGGCCCTGAGCATAAATCGTGATGAACATTTATGACATCAAACCAGACAGTGATGAAATGTTGTCCTTTTATTGTGTCATAGTACATAGGAAGGCATTTCCTAAGATGGTACGGCTAGACCACCTTTTATATATGGTGGGATTCCTCATTCCTCACACCAATGTCATTACACCCTGCACATGGGCGTGGTCAAGCAAAGGGTGGTCAAAAATTGCAGAAAACCCCCCTGGTCCCACTCACTCTGAAACTGCTTCCCACGCCCCTGACTGCATCTACCACTGCCCTATCAAACCCTACACTCTCAGACTCTATTTACAGCACAATGCAGTTTATTTTTGGAAAACACTAGGACCTGCTGTTAGTACAAATCCATAGACCCTACAGTAGATTGTCATGTACCCAGTACAGTGGCCTTTGCTGCTGATTTACAATTCGGGCCGATACTATTTAATCAACTACTAACTCAACACACACCACTATGAAGTCATAGCACCCAGTCATAGGAGCCACTATAGTGACCAGTCATACCTCCTTCATGGTCTGGTTTGTACTCCACTGTTCAAATGAGCACAGGGCTGCAGTATCTATACACAGGTGTCATGATAATTGATCATAACAGAGGCGTAGGAAGCAAATATCTATTGGGGGGCACGGGTCTTGTTTGAGGGGGCCCTCTATACTTTTCTATAGGCTTATAAACAGGAATTTCCCATTATTATTTTTTTTTTTTTTGGGGGGGGGGACTAGCCCCCTGCCCTCCCTTTCCTGCACCTGTCATAGTGTTAAAGAACCACAAAGATCATGATTGTTATAACTTAAATTTCCTTTTTTCGTGAATTGTCATGAGATTTTACTTTATATTACATAACAGCTTATAAATTCTGAAAGAGTTATAAAAACATGCCATCATTTAATTTTTAGGCCGAGTTACTATGCAAGTGTACAATGCAGGGTCCCCCTTATGCTCCATATCCATGAGAACTGGCCACTGATGGCCACTGTGTACATTACATCAGGAGGTTTTGGGTCATTAGTCTATATATATGGCACATAATCATTATTGTTACAAGGGAAATAGTGCAGATGGGGTGCATTTGGGCCAGGGAGTGCAGCTGGCAGCAGCAAAGACTACCCACTAGTTATTCACATAGAGGGTTGTCATAGCAGGGTCTCTTATTGAGTCACTGATCTGCTGACTATTACCCAGCAGGCAGTACGATCACCTAGTAGTGTAGCCAGCTATTTTATCACTATAGCCAAATTCCTAAGATCACCTGGTAAGATTTGGCCCTTCTCAAGTCGTAGGGGCCTGATCCTAGCATAGAGACTATTGAAACAAGGTCCTGGGGTAATTACAAGTTGAAGTCCTATGTAATCATCCACTTAGAATTTGTTAGAGTAGTTAAAACACAAAAGGGTCTGTGTTTTATGAGTGATAGTGGATTTTCCAATGATTTAAAGCCTATGTTGTCATCAGTGATATTGAATTGATCATTGCAAAGTCTAAACAGGTGTAGACACTAACACTGGCCTGGTGGCCAATGGGCTCTACTTTTGAGTGCGGGCTGGTGACTTTTTCAAGAATTTTAGGCTTGATGAGATATTCATGTCGCATATGGGTTTTGATGATCCAATATGCATATTTTGGGTCCCAGGGGCCTAGATTAGCCTAAAAATGACCCATTTGTCCACTGAGATGTGAAGGGAAACCAACATTTTGGACCCAAGATTGCCTTCCTACCTTCCTAGGGGCAGTTTGTCTATATTTGCGATAATTGTAGGGCATATGACCCCTCCTCATGATACCTATGAGGTATATGGCTTAATTTTCTGTACGAAAATTCTGAGTTAGTCCGTTACTATAGTAATCTGAAAAAAAATAATTGTTTATGTGCATCTCTCATAGTCATCCAGAATGCCAAATACCTCTGCAGGCGGCCAGTACATATTTGTATATTTCGTGTATGCACATATGGCAAATTCTGAACCATCATGCAGACCCAGAAAGCCTTTAGGGAATGTTAGAATAAAGCATAAATGCTTTGATCAATTAATTGCTCTATTTGCACTGTGATTTCTTGGATATATACCGGGTTATTTCATGCTTTTCATGATATCGTGTAAGGTCGCCTAATGTAAAGGTGAACCATTGCTATCGTGTTATGTTACATGTATTATAGATACACATTAACGATGTTTGTGCTTATCTTCTTCCCCTGCAGTATTTGTAATACCTATGCAGGATAATCCAAAATCATTTTCTGATGTCAATATGACATACAACTACATATTTTATTCGATTTCTAGCCATTGACATAATATAATATAAAGGAGCTGAGAACAAGTTAATTTGATTCTAACGGTTTAACTTTATTGATTCTTGACCTATACTGTATCGTCATGCCTGTGTAGGGGCCGGCATCGTTGTATATATACTAGTGCGGATCACCCGCAGAGGCATAGGAAGCAAATCTTCATTGGGGGGGGCCCGGCCAGGGCACCGTCGCGACCACCTTGAATTGTCGGCTGATGCATGATGGCGTCTATATAATGCGTATTTAGAATTCATATAGTAACTTTTGGTAAATTTTGGATCTGACTTTAGGCTCAGACCCCCATTTTCCCTATGACATCACCATAATAATCTAAGTTTTAGCTTCTTTTCCATTGTGTTTATGAGTTCTTGGAAAATATTGGGGGGGCCCAGACATACTCAGGCCCCACCTCCTTCATGATTGGGGGGGCCCAGGCCCCCCTGGCCCCCCCTTTTCCTATGCCCCTGACCCGAGAGATGTGCTCCTGTGTTGCTTGTTCCTTCTATGCCAACCAGGTGTCGCTCCACGATACCCGTTTGGTACAAGAGGGGGCAGCATCATGCCTCACATCCAGCTCCTACTAAGGAGCCGTGCAATCGGCGGAAGGGGACTGGACCTCGTCCATTCCATATGCATTACCAAGCCTTCTGAGTGTGCTTCATAATAAAAGGCAATCCGAGCGGGTGGAAGACTGAGGGCTTTGCCCAACCCGAACCCTTCGTGTTGTGTTAGTTCTTATAGCCACTAAGCGAGCCTAAGAGCCACCCATATCGACATAACGAACGAACCACTACACCTGTATGCAAACTGTCTCTTTTCTTGTAAGCATTTTTATTGCTTCACACTGTTAAAATAAATTTTCTGTACGGGACTGGTCATCCCAGGTTCGTGAGTAGGGTAGACCAAGGAATTGAGAAAGCGAATAAAAATGTTGTCAAATTCAAATTCATTAATTTCCCGGTGAGGAGGCCATCAGTGTTATTCACCAAAACAGCCATATTTTGGCTGTCTTCTTGAAAAATCATGTTCATTCTCCTCCTGTCCAGGGTTTACATTTTTAACTATCTTAACTATATCAATTATTTACCCCCCCCCACATATACCAAAGTGCCCCATGTATAGGAAATTAAGTTCTCTCTTATGGTTTCACAGGTAAAAATATTTTTCTTGGTTTAAGAAAAAAAGATTAATTATCTTACGTGGCGGACAAAACTACCAGTTTTAAGAAAATTAAAAATCTTCAAAATGGTAGTTTTGTCCATCAGGTAAGATAATTTAAGATTCCAAGAAAATTATTTTTAGCTGTGTTGGAATAACAGGGGGAAAAGATGTATTCCTGTTTGAGATCTCTAGGTCTACCATTTTGACCTGGAGATCATGGAAATGGCAATTTTATTCATGTCAGATGTGTCTTTGCCATCATGAAATGCGAATACTTTGAGCAAATGATTATGGCGATTCTCTGTGCATTTCTTGCCTGGTAAAACAATTAATGTTTATGCCCCTCCTGTGTATAATTGATACATTTAACTATCTTCACTATAACAGTCATTCACCCCCAACATATACCTAAGTGCCACATGTGTAAGAAATTGAATTCTCCTTAATGGTTTGGAATAGCCGGGGGGGGGGAAGGTCTATAATGTCTACCCGAATGACCTGTCTGTGCAAATACCATACACCTAGGTACAGGTGTTGTAAATTGTCTACCACTAAGGGAATGGTACATAAAGTAATAGATATTTCATGATCTGAAATTTAGCTAAAATCTAGTGCTTGCCCTGTAGGAAGATGATCCATGGGTAATTGAACAAAACAAATATCCTACCTGCAACTGGCTAAACCCAACCCTTACACCCAGTACTAAGAGAATTAATTTTGCAGGCCTGAAGGGAAAATTCCCCACTAAGATCATTTGGGAAGACATGGTTTCCAGGGTTATGTGTTTAGGCCGTTACCATAGAAACAGTTTTCATATTTAACTGAAAATATTTCGTGGGTAGCTACCTCAACACCTAACCTTATCCACAAAAAAATATCTTTCAGATACTCCAGGTTTTTTTCAGACCCCCCAAATCCCCGGGAGGCCCCATATACCCACCTAGATTGGTGACCTACTGCAGACATGGAGAATGACAATTTAAATGAACATTGCTAATAAAGTGCCCATATTAGAGTTTCAAATTTTCAATTTCTTTTTAATTTTTTCCACAAAACAGATGTTTCCAACTGTAATCCCGAGCCAACAGCGTTAGCAGTGGGCCAATATTTTTTGAGGCTGCTGGCCCGGGTGGCCAGTGGCTAAAGAATTTAGTGTCTACCCCTGTAAACCATAACACATCTATTACTTTCCTATTCTACTTCTGGTTTTCAGCCATAATGACTTGTCATGGGTGTACAGAGGAAGGGTACAGAACCACGTGACCAGCATCGATCTGTCACGTGACGTCAACGTCCAATGGGGAAACAGCCACACTGACATCCCTCGGTTACGGAAGGGGCAAATGGGTGCTCAGGTTAGTATAGGCCTACTGTAGGATTCCCCTTCCCCCCTTCTCCTTCTTAATTTTTCTTAAAGAAAGTATCTGGGGTCAGACAGTATCCACAATATGCCAATCATAGTGGCATATATTAGTGCCCGTAGAGCTACGACTACTCTACCTAATCCAATATGGAGGGTTTCACTAAGATCACTGACAGTAAGCTTAATCGGCAGTTAATTATTTCTCACATCGTCAGTTATTTTGAAATAAGCCCCAGGAAGAAATTCCTCAAAATGAATCCTAGGTTTTTCTTCGAAAGCATACCCTTGCTAGGGCACTTTTGACTCAATAATCCTAGATTTATTTCAAAATGTCTTAAATTTACACTGATTTGGGAGAAGATTGAATTTGATTCATGCTATTTTCATGAAAACTCTGCTGATCCCCATGAAAATTGCAAAATTTTTCCGCATAAATCGGGGTATTTTGCTGAAAGTTGACCCTTGCTAGGGAAATTTGTGGCTGAAACAGGAGGCTTGCTAGGGACATTTGTGGCTGAAACAGGAGGCTTGCTAGGGACTTTTTCTTGAAAAAGTACCCATGCCAGCCGCACATATGTGTATACATTACATAGAAAGTGCCCCCCTCGGGCTCAAGTGAGTAAGATCTTTTTCTATTGTGCAATCAATGAATGCCCATGGGCCCCTGATGCTGTTGTAATGATTAAGTTGAACCCATTCAGCACATCTTACTGCTTTAGTGTATCAACGATTAAATATCTGCATGCTGTAACCTTACCAAGGTAATGTAATGTTTGGTCTTTCTAACCAGAGGGGTTCGAGTCTTGTAATTCGAAAGGAAAGACAAAGACAGCATTCCGAGTGTATGCCAACAGTTTTTATTTTTTTACACCTTCCGGTTACCCTTGTGAGTATATGATTAGGATAACATAATATCTACATGCGTTATGTACAGAGGCCTACATGGCCTCTGACTTGGTAGGTGAGCGCGGAGCCTTTTATATAGATACTCCCGGTTCATTGCCAGGTGTCCCACAGACGGTTACGTCTTTTGGGGAGAAGCGCTAACGGGGCGCCATTTTCGCTTGTAAAGACTTTCGCATATTCACCACCGGAACCAGGGACACACTTCCGATCATACCGTTTCTCCCCGAAAGGGTTCACGCCCACAGACCCGGATAGGTGCTGCCACCTACCCGGAACCTCAGGAACACCAGGTGACAGGTCTCACCCGCCATGCCAGACGGCACCAGTTAATATTATACCTCTACAGTAATGATGCCGTCAGAGTGGTCCTGTACCAACTTGACATAATTAACCCTTTAATGGCTGCTGTCGTCATGAGGCATGAACGCAGGCCTTGTGAGTAACTCGCCAGGGCTACATTCATGCATCAATCCGACCCTACAGGGTTGATACTTTCCCGAAGGTTTGGCATGATGCATTAATGCACCAGCGGTGTTTAGAGAGATAAAATATCTTTATAATTATTGTAGTTCTGGTCATGTTACGTGGACTGTAGTACCCAGGGTCATGACGCCGTCAGAGTCAGCCTCGACCAACTTGACACCATAAAGCGTTTTGTGACAGAATACCCGGATACCTTCACCTTTGTCACCACTGCTCAAGGTCAGTAAATAACCTTGTTTATACACACAAAGAAAGTTAAAAACTGAAGGGAAAGAAATTCAGAAATACCGCAGTGGCCAGTATAGATGCCCCCGGCCCTTATACAAGACTTAAATTATAGTGCATTTTAAGATTTCAATTCCCCTGTAGTCCCAGCACTTATTCAAGCCCTGCGCTTATTCAAAGGCCCGGCGCTTGTACAGGCAATTACAGCATTTAACATGGTATCTCAAAGTATGTCTATAGTTTTTCAAAATTGTAACGGTTCGTATCGACTTTATATGTTGGGTGGCTCTTTGGCTCGCTTAACTCTAGAGATACCAACACAACACGAGTATTTCAGGTTGGGCAAAGCCCCAGAACTTCCTACCTGCTTGGGTAGGCCTTTATTGCTGAGAAGTAACACGTCAGGACTGGACTAGGTCCAGTCCTCTTCTGCGGATCATCCGGCTCCTTAGTAGGAGCTGGATGCACGCATGGTGCTGCCCCCCTTGTACCAAACGGGTATCGCAAAGCGACACCTGGTTGGCATAGAAGGAACGAGCACCACACGAACACATCTCTCGGATGAAGCGCACTAATATATACATAACGATGCCGGCCCCTACAAAATAATAAAATATATATTTTTAAAATCTGGTTGAATCAAAGATAGAAATGACTGAATCCCTGGTTTGAAAAACACACAAAAAAGGCTGTTAATGTTACATTTCAGGTATAACTGAGGCATTTAACACAGGAAGAATTGCAAGCCTGGTGGGTCTGGAGGGTGGCCATTCTATAGACAGTAGTCTGGCCACCCTGCGCATGTTCTATGACCTTGGGGTCCGCTATATGACCTTGACACATACATGTAACACGCCATGGTAAGTGTCTGTATTTTACTTAAACATTGAAAATCAAAACCAAAGTAATGGTAATTTGTTCACAAGGAACCATTCCCCATATTTTAATTGTTATTATGTTTAAGTATCATAACTCATCAATTCTCTAAATTCACATTTAAAGAGAGCACTGGAAAAAATATTTAGAAAATGTGCAAAAGTGCAACTGTAAATAGTTTCAAGAGGAAATACATTGCCATAGCAAGAAAGGGTGATTTTGAAAAGATCTAGAATATTTCTGCAATTTGAGAGGCAATTATTACAAATACATGAAGGGCAATTTGGTGTACAGCTTTTGTACCACAATAAAAAAAAACTTAATGTATTATTTCCAGGGCAGACAGTTCTACCCAAGATGACCACCCTGACAGTCCAGGTAGCCATGATGGTCTTTCTGAGTTTGGGAAGGTATGTATAGAAGACATTTTTTAAATTTTTTTTTTATTATTTTACCATAGGGGTTTTTAAAGTATGAAATTGTTAAGTAAAACCAACCATAGCCCTATGGTAATAATAGAAAAAAAAGGTTGGTCTCTAACATTTTTCTATGAGAATGCTCAATTTACTTTTACAAAATGGTTTATTTGTAGATATTCTCTCCTAAATTTCTAAGAAGTGAGGCATTTTGTATTATCTCTCTTTTTCTATAAATAGACATTAGTACATCACCATATTCATTAAAGTATGTGAATCTTTGGACAACAAGTAACCCTAACAATTTTGCTGTGTATTTTCAGTCAGTGGTCCAGGAGATGAACCGTCTCGGTATGTTGGTTGACTTGTCTCATGTGTCCCATGCCACTATGAGTGACGCGCTGGACGTATCATCAGCGCCTGTCATCTTCAGCCACTCCTCCGCATGGAGCATGTGTCATAATAACAGGAATGTCAGGGACGACATCTTAAAACGGGTGGTAAGTAGGAGGTTATATTTGTGTCAATGATTGTAGGAGTTAAACAAAACATGAGAGATGTGTACTTTCACCTGGGGGGCATTACACAATCAAACAAGTAGTAGCTTTTTCAATGTTTTTTCGCAGTAACTGTCCCTCTCATTTGGTGGCTGTTCAACGGAGATAAAATGAAAATGATATTTTCACTTGATGCTGTTCTACCCTAGAGATGAAGTTTCGATCCGATGTCAACAGATGTGTCGCATCGAAACAGCACCATTTTTTAGGTTCATTAGGAAGCACTTAGTGCCAGTTTGCCATGCTGTTTTGGCAATCTCTGGCTGTATGTCCATGGCAGTATAGACAATCTGACCCCAAGCCTCTGCTGCCATCCCCCAGGGGGCAGTCACATCAGCCCTATGAGAATGCCAAACAGGGTTTGATAGCTAAGTGACCTCACTGCAAGAGTGCCTAATCTGGAATTGTGAGGTCCTGGGTTCGAATCCCAGAGATTTTCCCCATTTGCTAAATATGTGTGACCAGGCAAGCAAAAACACCCCTCTGCAGGGAAATTCATTATCAAAGTTCATCTTCAGATCTTTAAAATGAGACATCATTGGCTTAAATATTCCTAGTAGTTATGTCAGAATCGAGGATTAAGCTCTAAATACATCATAAACCTTAATAATGTCTAAAAACACAATAAATCAGCCTTTTTCACAAAAAGTGAATAATATTATGGTGATTTTTATCATTAATTTAGATCTAGAAGGAATTTTGCATTTCTGTTTCAGTTTGAGGTTTTTGGTGAGTATCCCCGAAAATTTGCATAAAAATCTGCAAATTTTGATCATTGGAATGGTTGCCATCGCAACCAGAAACGGGCATATTGTCATACTAGTTATTGGCATGATCAAGTTGTCATATGAGAAATATCATAAGACTAGTGGTATATAGTGTAATTATCTCAAGGCTCTTATAAATAGTGTTATTTCCAGTTATCACTGGTTTATTCAGCTTTAGGCAACATGTAAGAAATATCAATCATACAGTAGTTAGTATGTAGGTAATTTGTACATACAGTAAACATACAGTAATTTATAAAGTACAATGTTCAGTTCCACTCCACCTGTGAGGTAACAATAATACAATGTCCAGCATAGTTCTAGGTGGGTTCCCACACCTAGCTCCTGGCCTGCTGCTTAGAGGAATAATGTAATAATGAATAACTTTACCCTCTGGTGGATGTCTTGAGGAAGATAGCCTCTGGCCACTAATGATGCAAACCAATGCCTGTCTAGCATAGTTTCACCATAGTGCAGTGGTATAGCAGGTAGCAGGAGATGACTGGAGATGTTACCTCTGGAGTGGTTCTTGGTGATCTGTCCTCCTGGAGGTGCAGACAGGCTATTTGTAGCAAATCTTGGAAAAGCACCTCCAGACTGACTGGAGCCAGTAGCATCTGCCTAACTCTACAATTGTTTGAGGGGAGTCTTTCATGTGTCACAGGGGGACAAAGGACCCCCATGGACGCCGCTGTGTCCCCCTTTGTCTTGGTCGGTTCTGCATCTTCAGACCCTCATAACTCGGTCGTTTATGCGTTTATAACCGCCATTTTGCACATGCGCGGAGTTGAATATGCCAAGTTTATAATGCTCGCTGGATAGGCGCTTAACTCCCGCCGGTTTGTCTGTAGGGAACTCGGAGCTCCTTTCAGTCTCCATTGCATAACTTCCTTAATAATGGGAGTTCCGCCTTGATCTTGGGCTCATTCTGACCGTCTAATTATGGGCTTTCCATAAATGCTTTGATATTTGACCTAGGTCGCTCAAGAGCGACGCTAGAGCGACCGGAAGGTTATGGCGTCGTGCTTATGTAACCCATTGTTCAGTCATTAGGGTGCTCAGACACTCATGACGGCGTCAGCGGTGCTCAGGCACCCGTGACGGCCGGTTGCATTCACTTACAAGTTATTAATTTGTGCATTGGACCATGAGGTCGCACACTGAGACCCTTATTCTTATTATATTGTGCAGTGAACCATTAGGTCGGACCCTTTGATGTCACAAACTCTGTCTAACTGACTGTGGCTGGTGTGCAGTGGGGCATGAACGCTCTTATACAAAGTTTGAGCGCTCTTATAGCTCTTAGAACCAACCTATGTATTAATTTCATAGATATTCTTTGATTAATACAATAATATGTTAGAATTTATGGAATAATAAAATGGTATATCATAGAATACTCCCTCTCCCCCGAGAGAATGCGAAACTCCGTCATTTCGCCGAGGGAATGTACAATTTATACAATTTTTACCTTATTTTGGAGTTATATACTGTTTGTAAGAGGATTTGAAGTGATGGGGAGTGCTTCAAATGCAATTTTTGTGGTAGAGCTTTGTCAGTATAAACAATTTTCTCCTGGGTATAAGTACATTTCCGAGTTTCTATATCTTACCATACCTGAGCTTATTTGCTTATGTAACATCAATTTTGGGTACAATTTTCCATTTTTATGTACAACATACAATTTGGCAAATAGTGTGCAATTTTGGCATTCAATGTTCAATTTAGCGTGCAAATTGAACATAAATGACAATTTTAGTGTGCAAATTTACAATTTCGCATGTAATTGTGATCAATTGACAATTTCAGTATGCAAATATATAATTTTTGCGTACATTTGGCAATTTAAGTGTGCAAATATATAATTTTCGCGTATATTTGGCAATTTTAGTGTGCAAATATATAATTTCGTGTACATTTGGCAATTTTAGTGTGCAAATATATAATTTTCGCGTACATTTGGCAATTTTAGTGTGCAAATATATAATTTCACGTACATTTGGCAATTTTAGTGTGCAAATATATAATTTTCGCGTACATTTGGCAATTTTAGTGTGCAAATATATAATTTCGCGTGCATTTGGCAATTTTTGGTGTACAAATATATAATTTTTTGCGTATATTTGACAGTTTTAGTATGCCAATATATAATTTTGCGTTCAATTGATAGTTTCTGTATGTACATATATAATTTTGCGTACAGCTTGGATACACATAGAAATGTTGATTTCTAAAAAGGAATCTGATTTCAGTGTATGAATTGGGTACAGACGTACAGTATAATGTGCAACATACAATTCAAGTGTGTAAATTGGGTACAAACTTACAATCTAGTGTGCAAACATACAATTTTTGTGTGCAAATTGGGTACGAGCGTACATTCTGGTGTGCAAACATACAATTTTAGTGTGCAAATTGGGTACAAGCGTACAATCTGGTGTGCAAACATACAATTTTAGTGTGCAAATTGGGTACAAGCGTACAATCTGGTGTGCAAACATACAATTTTAGTGTGCAAATTGGGTACAAGCGTACAATCTGGTGTGCAAACATACAATTTTAGTGTGCAAATTGGGTACAAATGTACATTCTAGTTTACACTATACAATTTTTGGGATTTGAGACAAATTTTTCCGAGGGCCGGAAAAACAAAGTACTTCATGTACAATAGGCTTGTTTGTCTCTGAGTTACTCATTGATTTTGCTATATGGGTGTATTAATTGGCAATTTCGGCAGTGGGCCGCTGCTTAATTGACTTTTCCCCTAGCCTTTTGAGTATGTGTCCCTGAAAGAGATTTATTTGGTGAGTATCTTAAGTAAACATGTTTTATGTCAACAATTTTCTCAACAATTTTTTTTTTTCATTCATTTTTCCAACAATTTTCTTGGATACCTAAAGTGTGTTACTTTAAGTAAACCTTGGCATAGTATACAAGTGCTAGTGGGTACAAAAACTGTCTTAGTTATCTACCTGCATTCATGTATATTAATGTTAGATTTGTACAATTTACGATTTGTAATTTGCAATTTCGCAATTTTGCGCGTACATGCGCGCATTAATCATCGATTTTGTGAGAATACCATAGATTTTCATATTATACATCAACAAGTGGCTGTGTATGTATATATTTTTTTTTTTTTTCTAATACTTTGATAATTTCATTGACAGTGGAGGTGTGTCAGGAGTGAGATGTGAGTCTCCTCCCTGGTGTGCTCATGCAGTGGTGGCACTTGAGGTGTTAGGTGCCAGATTCTGGCATGTGTCTGTGTGAGTGCCTAGCTTGGTGTCAGTGGACAGTTCAGGGTGGGGGGGGTGTGTGTGTGTCCATTTAAGGAGTGTGTGGCTGGTATTGGAGTATCAGTTCCTCTCTGGAAATCACTGCTGTAGCACCATGGCCTATCTACAAGCTCTCTTTGCTTTGCCTGTCCCCCAGGTGATGGAGGTGGGGAGTCCAGTTAGGGCCCTGGTGGAGGCTAACCAGACCATCCATTATGGTTACATAGTGAGGAATTTCAAGGAGATCATTGAGCATGGTGATGTGTTGGTCTGTAATTACTCCTGCCACTATTTCTTAGGCTCAGCCTTGCGTCTGGGGGCCACTGTGGCCCTTCTGACTAGGGCCTTGGGTAATATGGGTTTCTGGCCCATGGACTATAACTTCGGGCCGCGGGAGCGAGTGCTATGGGATTATCTGTTGGCGGCGTCCCTCCTCGATCTTGCGGCATCCGGGGATCCATCCACGGCTGCCGAGTATGGACTGGGGATGATGGAGGCCCGGCTCGTTGAGTGGGAACAGGATCACGGCCATCTGTGTGGCTCGGACTCGGACTCGGACTCTCCCATTGATGTTGAACCCGAGGATCTGTGGTAGGATCCCGACTGACTGAAACCTAGGGTGTAAAAACCCGCCATCCCAAAGGCCCTTTTCAGGGCCGGCAAATTGTCCGAAAAGTTCTAAATACTGTCTCTGATGTGTTGTCTCCTGGTGGTGGACTGGGGGCAGCCTAGGCTGTGGGCAGTCTAGGCTGTTTCCACAGTCACCGGGGAGGGCTGGTGGTTTAGAAAATTAGCAATAGTCTGCATGTTTGACCTTGCGGTCTCCTCCTGTTGTTCATCAATAATTATATCTGTTGTATTTTCCAGTGCTGTCATGGTCACCGGGCTGGTGCCACAATCATTCTGGAGAAGCATGGAGTAGTACAGTCCTTTGTTTTTAAGGGCTGGTATAGTACTGAACCTAGTGCGCCAAGGTAGGTGTATCACCTGAGGGAGGTGATAAGCAAATTCTCCTCTCTGTGTTGTTATAACTGCTGGTCCATTCCAGGTAAATATAGCCTTAGGTAGTGGGAAGGTTTTAACCACTATATCCTTATAGGTAGGGGCAGCTGCTGATTTAATCTCATCAAATTCATGTGGTATTGGCCTCAAGGGTAGCGCGAAGTTTGAGTCTCCACAATATATTTTAAAATATATTGTGGGGTTTGTGCGCTTGGCCACATTTTTCTTGCCACAGTGTGTCTGTGCAAATTTCTTAAGGTACTTCATTATTCTGTAGGCTGAGTAGATGGTCAGGGTGAATAATATAGCAATTATCAGGGTGTGGGTTTCCTGAATTGTGAGGAAAGGGGTGTGGGTTTCCTCTGTAGGGGTTAATTTGGTAGGATTCTTATCTGGGAGCAATTTGTGTAGGGGCAGCTCGGTGACTAGTCTGAATGCTTTGGCTGTAGGCAGGTAGGCTACAGTCCCTCCTAGTCTGTATAATTTGAGTAGTATGTATACTATAAAAATGTGAGCTGATATCCCTAGGATGAGTGCTAAGCTTTGGAAGATTGGATGCTCTGTAACTCAACGTAGGTATGATTCCTCGTAGCGCGTTTCCATTTCCTTATTAAGGTTGGAGGCATCTCTTAATACTGTTTTGGCAAAGGGCTCTAAATTTAGTTGAGTAATATCATCCATGATTGGATTTTCCTGTAGTTTTTCCAAGGTTCTAGAAAGGTTTACTACTGGGAAATTTGGAAGATTCTCTCTTTCATCTGGTTTGGTTTCAGAAATTTTGTTAAGTGCTGCCATGAATGGTAAATTAATTGTCTTGAGAATGTAATGAAATGATAAGGTTGAGTTACAGGGCAACCTTGTGTTTGGAAGAGAAAATTCTCCTACACTGATCGTGCACCCACAGGGTACACCTATGATTGAGTAGGACTGGGCTTTTCGAGTTTCAGACGTTTTACCATGGCAGTTGATAAAGTAATGGGGTTCATTAGTAGTGACCAGATACTCATCTTCAGAAATGGAAATAGCATGGGTGGTAGGTGCTTGCAGTGGTGAAACTGTAAACTTGCAATGTTCCTTAATCTGTTGAGCCTGGTTAGTAAAAATGGCTACAGGGCATGTAGGCCTGTGTTTATAGATTCTACCATTTACATCTCTGCATACCTTTACTGTAGTACCTTCACATGCCTGCATATCTGCTGAGTCCAATTCGATGAATAATGATTCGTCGTAAGATACTGCTAGAAACTCAGTTGTGGTTTGCAACTTGGTGACTCCTCTGGTGGGGGTCTCCTGTGTGTCTATAGGCATGGGTGATGTAATCATTTGGTACAGTTTGAAGGTTGAGGTGGTAGATTGTATTATAATGTCCAGATGAATATATATATGGTGAGCTGAGTAAGTGTATGAGGTCAGCTTCTGTGAATAATAGAAATCTAAGTCATTAATTGCGACTTGTGCTCCAGGGTGTGTGATCCTAAGTTTGTTATTAATGTCAATTAAGTATCTAGCAAGGTCTGAGGGTGGTACTATATCAGGGGTTAGGATTCCTGATGATAGCATCCTCAGGGCTGCATTTGTCCTTTGCAGTGATTGAACTGTATTCATTCTTGCTGCTATGATAATTAATGCATCATTTAATACTTGCATTTTCTCCCTTTGAGTTTTCTCGTGCCTTGAATATGAGTCAAGTGACCTGGACATGTTAGAGGCCCACAGGTTGACGGTGTCACCTATGGTGTTGATTGTGCTGTCTAGTACCTTCTTATCTTGGATGTATGCTTTAACAAACTTATCTTGTCTGTCTGTGATCTTTTCAATGAGACTAGCTGCTTCCTGATCTTGTTTAGCAAATTTTCTTAGTATTTCATCTATGTTCTTGAGCTGTCCCATTACTTGGTTTACATCTTCTACTGTGGCTAGACCTAGCACACCGCGAAACAGGGGTGCTAGAAAACCCAGTATGGCCTCTCTTTTGGCCTTGTCCAATGTGTTTATGGGGTTGGATAGGAACAGTTTGATGGAGGCTAATGTTTCATTTATCTCCTTGTCTGCAATTTCCAGCAAGGTGTCAAGCTCTTTGGCTTGTTGGATAATTTGACCAGAGGTATGATCTTGTAGAGTAGGAGTGGTCAACTGGAGTATTCTATCCCTTATGGATCCTTGGGTAACGGGTGCCCGAGGTATCTTGTAGGGGATAGCTAACAATAGTGTTGTGGTTGTATGTCCATTGACCAATGGTTGAGGGCTAGGTTTGAATACTACTCCTATGTTTTGTCTCACCACAGGTGTATAACCTGCAGTAAGTGGTTTTATAGTATATACTAACAGCATAGTTAGCAGTATGGGTGAAACTCTCAGTCTCCCCATGGTGCTTGTGTAAAGCAAGTTTGCTGTTTAAAGTCTTGTCAAATTTGTAGTGATTTGGTGCTGGTAAAGTCTAAGTGTATGGTGTAACACTTTAAATGAAGTGGTTCAAACTGTACCTTTGCAAGATTGAGCTGTCTTGGCAATATGTCCGGTGAGTCTATAGAGATTGACCAGTAAATGGTAAGGTCAGGTTGAAGGTGAAGTAGGTGTGTTCTTTATCCTAGTGCAGTCTCTCCTAATGGAGAAGTGGGCTGGCTGCAGGATACCGATGACAGCGGTTTAGCTAGTCCTCAGGGCTACAGCGCCTGTCGCGTCCGCGCGGACTCTACGCGGATCCTCCCGCGGTGAGCGTAGGTGCGCGGGCGTAGTGGTAGTCCTCAGGACTATAGCTAATTATGCGTTGCTTAAGTCTAATGCTACTAGTAGCTAGTAAGGCCATCCTTAGTCCTGGGGACTAGGTGATCGTTTAGCCCACAACTAAACTATACCGGTCAAGTCCTGGGGATAAAAGCATAGTCCTAAGGACTAAAGCCTAGTCCCCAGGACTAAGAACATGAGGATATTGTCCTAGGGACTAATTGTACATTCCCATGAATTACCTTGCAGACCCCATGACTTTGTATAAGACTGTGCTTTTAGTCTCCAGGACTAAGCTTTTAGACCTGGGGACTAATTCATAGACTCAGGGACTACTTGTTTAGTCCTGAGGACTACAAAAACATCTGCCTAGTCCTCAGGACTAATGCATGTGGTTCTGAGGACTAATTCATTGATTGATGTCTAATGTAGTTGTGACTAGGGATGTAGTCCCCAGGACTTCAAATTTAGTCCTGAGGACTACTTCTAAGTCCCCAGGACTGCTCTGTGTAGTCCCAGGGACTAAAGATACAGTCCTGGGGACTAGAACATTGTCCTTGGGACTAGAGACACAGTCCTTGGGACCAATGCCCTAGGCCCCAGGGGTGCCTGTTAACATGTTTGTACAGTCAAATAGGTATAGCCCTGGGCGCAAAAAAGCAGCCATTGTTCCATAGTCCCTGGGATAGAACATTAGGCCTGAGGACTGTATAGTGGTCCTCAGGACTAGTCAGTCCAGGACTAGACCATTATATCTGTAGTCCCCAAGACGCGAGAAACAGTCATGGTCCCCTGGGGACTAGATTCATAGTCCCAGGGCTACCTCTGTTTGGTCCTGAGGACTAAATATATACTTACCTAGTCCTCAGAACTAAAGTAAAGTCCCCAGGACTATTATCTGTAGTCCCTAGGACTTTCAGTGTCTTTTTTTTCAGCCTGGAATGGTAGTCCTGGGGATTTATAAACAGTCCTTAGGACTAAATCTTTAGTCCTCAGGTCTAAATCCTATGTCCTTCGGACTAGATCTTTAGTCCTAGAGACGAAAGATGTAGTCCTGAGGACTAGACTTTAGTCCTCGGGAGGTCCACTACACATTCATGATGATTAGATGTTAGTCCTGACCTGTAGTCCTAGGGACTAAAAGTGTAGGCCTTGGGCTGGAGAAATGGTGCTGAGGGCTAGAAATCAATCAAGGCCTCCTCAGGACTAGACTGTAGTCCTCGGGACTACATCCATAGTCCTGAGGACCACACATTAGTGTTGACGACTTGAAAATTACATTTTCAGTCCTGCAGGACGCAAAGGGTAGTCCCTAGGACAGGCTCTAGTCCCCAAGACTAGAAACCTGGAAGGCATTGGCTATTGGAATTTCAGAAATGAGTGTGTGTCTTCTTCTAGCGGTAGTCCTCAGGACTATGCCCCCATCCGCACCGCGTCTGTCTGCGCGTAGCCTGCGCGTATCTACGTCAGCGCGGACGCGGCAGGCGCTCTAGCCCTGAGGACTAGCTAAACCGCTGTCATCGGTATCCTGCGGGCTGGCTAATTCCCAAGTGGGGTCCTGTAGACTTGTGTTCCAGACTGCAGCTGGATGAAGACTGATGGTGGGCTATGGTCCACAGTGCTTCTTATGTAGCCTACCCTACCCACATCCATTGTGGGCCTGGTATTGTTTCTCTGGAGTCATGTACCTAATCTCCAGTGTCTGCAACTGTGGGGTTCTATTGTGTAATCTGTGTACTGGTAATTAGCTCCTCCTGTCATCCAGGACAGCCATTCATGACCGTCTAGACAGTTGTCTGAGTGTAGCTTATAAGGTCAATTGATCTCTATAGACTGCTGTGTTGGCATAGCGCGCTCTTTCATGTGGGGATTAGGCTTTAGACACTCCATTGTGTTACCCTTACTCTTCTTAGACTTCATGTCTGCTTTACTTGGAGGGTCCCAGTCTTTGACCATTCAGAGGCAATAACCTACTGATATATTTACAAATTTGATTGGCTTTATATACATATAAGTAATTCATTATCAGTCACACATGTCTTATGTGTGGATGAAGAGAATTTGTAATACATTTTGAAAATCTTATGTTCTTTTGGTATCTCAATCTGTTTGAAACTGCACCACACCTAGATGTTTTTCTTAGTATGTGGTGTGCAGGCCTAGGCTTGATAGGGCCTATGCCTGTGGTTTCTCTTGTAAGGGTGATATCATTTTTGTTCCTTACAATTTTGTTGTAGTATTTGGCCTCATGTGGAATAAGCCTGTGTGCAAATTCATTGTTTCTGACAGCCACAACCTTTTTCAGTCTGTCTATGTGCACTGGTCTGGCCACCAATAGATTGGTGTCCAAGTTTTTGAGTTTGGCACTTGTCAAACTAGGTCTATCCACTACAACATATGGTCCCATAAAAAGGGGTTGAAGTTTCTTACACTCTGTGTTGGTCAGGATTCTTGGTATGTTTAGGTACACCATGTCGGTGACCTTGATTTCCTGTGGTGTAAGTTTCTTATCATATCTATCCTTCCTTTCCTTTTGTAGCTTGGCGACCCTTTCTATAGCTTTCCTCCTAGAGGTATCTTGATTTGTTATCATGTTAGCTACATGGTCTGCTACTGTGGATATGTCTTCCTGTATTCCCAGCCCTAAGTCCATTGGGGTGGCTGGGTTTCTTCCATGGAGTAGGAAGAAAGGGGTGAATCCTGTGGTTTGGGATTCAGTGTTGTTTAATGCAAAGGTTATGGGTTCAATAAATGAATCCCAATTGTTTTGGTGCTTTGAGCAGAATGCTCTGAGCGCTGTGCCTATGCTAGCATTGAATCTCTCTACAAGCCCATTCGATCGTGGCCTGTATGGTGAGGAGAATTTATGTTTGATCTTGAGGTGTTTAGTTAACTTTGTGAACTTTGCACCTGTATAACATGTCCCATTGTCTGTTTGAAGAGTGGCTGGTGTTCCATGATGACAAATTATGTTCTTGTAGAACTCTGCTGCTGTTGTTTCAGCTTTTAAGTCAGTAGTAGCCCAAGCTGTTGCATATCTGGTAGCATAATCTATGCAGACTTGTATATGTTTGTTTCCCCTGGTAGTTGTGGGAAGTGGCCCCACCGCGTCTAGGTTTAGGAACTTCATTGGTGAAGCCATGTACTCTCTCACTGTCATTGGTGTTTTGTGCGAGTGTACTTGCCTTTTTGCTGTAAGGCATGTGTGGCAGGTGGAAACATATTTTGTTGTGTCTGCTAGCATAGACTTCCAATATACCCTAGGTCGGAGTGCTGACAGCATCCTACTGGAACCAAGATGGCCGCCGGTAGGTGAGTCATGGAAATACTGTAGTGTACTTGTTACCCATTGCTGTGGTATAACAATTTGAAGTGGTACAGTATTGGTTTTTCTCCAATTTATGGGGCATATATGGACTAATGTACCATTTACCAAGGTGTATGTCTGGCCTTGGTTGATGATTCTATTTCCTTGTGCTTTTGGTGCAGGCAAGGTCCCATCCTCAAGATATTGTATGAGGGGCAATAGTTCCTTGTCCTTCCTTTGTTCCAAGCCAAGGCTTGTACCTGAGATGGATGTGTCGGGAATCTGATCCAGTAATTGATTTATATCTAGCACATGTTGTTTTATTCTGTCTCTTTCTTTTTCTTTCTCATCGACTATTGGCCTATCTTGTGCCTTCTGTTGGGGTGTGTCACTCTTGTTTTGGTGTGTAGGCTCCTTTGGAGGGCCTATTCTCGCCTTGATGGGAGTGGCAACCTTTTTCTTTAAAGGCACAATTTGCTTTTTGTCAATCTTCTTTGTCTCGGAGTTCTTTGACTTAGTAGATGCAGTGTCTTTTGTGACATTTTTTCTGGCAGGTGGGGTTTTGGTAGGTTTGTTTCCTGTGACCTTTTTCTCATTTAGAATAGTTTGTGATTGTGTGGGGGGTTTTGGTGTGCCCTCCTGAATCATTTCTCTAGTCTTTGAGCGTGTGGTCATAGGACACAAATGGTTTGATGTTTCCTCTCCCTGCATTGATTCAAAGAATCTGACTGATTTGGAAGTTGCTTGAGTAATAGCATATAGTGTGTCTTCTGAATCTTCATCATCTGAGTCAGGTGGGGTGAAGGGTGGCTCCTTAGGAGTTGCCTTCAGCATCTGATTGAGTGATGAGAATTCAATAGGCTCGAAGTCATTATCTGGAAAGAGTTGTGAGTATTCTCTCTCACAGTGGCAAAACACATAGTGTGTAGATTGCTTTAAGATACCCCTAATGGGTGTCTCTGGCCTTTCAATGGTGTTGGGTGGATCATCCCTTTTGAATGGTACTTTCTTAGTTACTTTTGCAAACTTGGTTCTACTGGCTGCTCTAACTCTCCTTGGTGGGGGTGGAGGGTTAGTCATGGGTCCAGAATCTGGGTATTCTCTTCTAGACATAGCATCTGGTGGTGTGTTATCATCACCTTTCACGTGTTGGATGGTGAATGAAAATTGTTGTATGTCTAGAGCCCATCTGGCCCATCTATGTGTGAGTCCTGTATCGGTTAGTAGTGGGATTAGGGCTGCATGGTCTGTGTATAACTGGAAGTGTCTGGTCTCTAGATAGTGTCTGAAGTGTAATACTCCATACACTACTCCCAGTAGTTCTCTCTCTGTGGTATTGTAATTTCTCTCATGTTTGGAGAGGGTTCTACCTGCAAAGGCTACTGGTCTGAGCACTCCTTCATTATCTCTCTGTGAGAGTACAGCTCCTAAACTCACATTGGAAGCATCAGTTGCCAAACTGAACTCTTTCTCATAGTTTGGATATCTGAGAAGAGCATTGGTACAGAGGGCATGCTTTAAAGTTTTGAAAGCATTATCTGCATCCTCTGTCCAGACAAATGCTTTGAGATGTGTCTGTAGATCATACAGTGGTCTAGCAATTTGGGCATAACCTTTGATAAACTTTTTGAAGTATTGGCATAGGCCTGTGAAGGATCGGACATTTTTGACTGATTTTGGTGTTGGGAAGGTTTTGATTGATTCCACCTTTGTGGGAGATGGTTGCAGTCCCATGGGTGTCACTCTCATTCCCAAGAAGTCTATTCTGTCTATGAAGTATTCACATTTTGATTTCTTCAGTTTGAGTTTACCAACTCTTAGGCTGTTGAACACATCTTCCAGGTCATGGAAGTGTTGTTCGATTGATGGTGATAATACCAATATGTCATCTAGGTATGGTAGGGCACATTTGTACTTGAGTTTGTTCAGAATTAATGTGACTAGATGGCAGAATCCCGCCGGTGCCGTCGCTAAACCCATCGGCATCCTTTCAAAGACATATTTTTTGTCATTTGCTATGAATGCGGTTTTATGCTGGTCCTCCTGTCTTATAGGAATTTGAAAAAATCCCTGTTGGGCATCTAGCTTACTGAATACTCTTGGTCTGAGTGACCCTATCATGTCCAGAGTGTCATCGGCTCGGGGTGTAGATAAGGCTTGATTTATCGTGTTCTGGTTCAAATAACGAAAATCTGTGACGAGCCTATGGCCTCCTGATGATTTTTGTACTAAAAAGGATCTGGAAGCCCAGGGGCCTTCAGCACATTCTCTCAGAATGCCCTGTTGTACTAGCCTTTCACACTCTTCCCCTATTGCGGCCTGTTTTTCTGGTGTTTGTCTATATGGTAGGAAATGACATGGTACTGCCTCAGGTTTTACATGTATTGAGTGTGTATACAGGTGTGTGGCACCAATGTCTCCATCTTTTCCTACAAATACATCATCATACTTGGTCAGCAGTGATCCTAATCTATCATGCTGATCTTTGGATGTGAGCACAGATTTTGGTGGAACATTCTCTTCCAATTCTGGCTCGAGGTCATGTGCCTCACTATGTATAGCAGCTATTTCAGAGAGTCTGATTGAGTTGGGTTCAGGGTCAGCATATGTGGACTCACAGTCTGAGTCTGTGTCACTGAATTGAGTTACATCCTCAGGCCGTATGGCTGAGATGGATTGATCAGTGTGTGGGGTAGTGTCTGACACCTGTTGAGGTTTTTCCAAATCAGATTCCTTGACTTCCTGAAATAGAGCTATGATGGCACCCTTTTTGATTTTATGTGGGCGCCTGCTGGTGTTGAGTAACACTAGGGGATGTTTGTTATTATCCCTGGGGGTTACCGCTGCCCTTTGAACTAGATATGGGGCATTGTTATTTCTTTGGAGGTTATCTACTACTCCAGTTTTGCCTTGCAGTGATTGAGTAGATGTGACCTTACCCAACACTGCAAGTTCAGAGAATGGAGGGATGGTAAAATCCCTCACTGCCCTAATGGGTTTGAGAATTTGTTCAGGATCAACATTAAATTCAATTTGAGATTTTGTAGTGCTTAAGAAATCTGTGCCGAGAACAACGGGCTGTGTGAGGTTGGGTATTACAGCAAATTGGTATTGGAATCTGACACCTTGGATTCTAAAGTTCAGCATAGCTGAATGTCTAACATGACACACCGATCCATCTGCCAAATGGATGTTGATTTTAGATTTCCTCAGTTGGATATGGAATCTCTTTTGGAGATCCATGAGGAATGATTGTCTGACACAGGTGATAGTAGCACCTGTATCAACCAAACATTGTACATCTGAAACATCATATAGATTTGCATTGATACAGCCATTTTGAAGAAGTACAATAGAAAGCTTGGTACTCTCACCTGTATCCTTTGATGATGAATCTGGTGGGGTGATGTGTATCACTGATGGACGTCTCTGTCTGTTAGATGGTAGATTGGCACTACCAATTGTCTCTGGTTGGATCTTTGTTAATCCTGATTGATTGTTTGTATTTGGGGTGTCACAGTGCACTGGCCCATCGGCACTGTGACATCCTAGTTTTCCTGGTTCTGTGGGGTGGTTGAGATGCTTGCCACCAGGAGCTTGGAGATTTGATCCATCACATGAGGTGGTATTTGGGGGTTACCTTGTTGGTTCCCCTGGTAACCTCTTGTGTCAGGTTTGTAATCCTCCTGGCGTGAGTTGGAACCCTGGTTATATTGACCAGAGTTGCTGTATTGACCGGAGTTATTGGATCTCTGATTGTTGTAGGCACCGTTGTTGTTGTAGGATCCACTGTTGTAGTTCCTATGTGGACTATGGCTCCTACTGTTGTGACCCCCCCGGTTGTTGCTGTTGCCCCCCCTACCTCTACCTCTATTGGATTGGTAGTTGGGGTCATAGTTATTTCCTCTATATCTACCGGTAGGGTCTTTTGATATAGCCTTAGCTTCCTGTTGCCTTACATGGGCACTAGACATTAGGTTAACATCTTCATCTGCACTAGTGCTGATTTCCTGGACCTTTTTCTTAGTAGGCTGTGGGTTAGACTCTGCCTCCCTTACCTTCCTAGATCTTTCTTGGGTCTCAACCTCTAGGGCTAGGTCTAGGGCTTGGTCAAAAGAGTCTATTTTCTTGTTCTCAAGAGCTACAGAGATCCAGGGCCTCATGCCTTGGGTAAATGCCTTGCTTAGGATTTCGTCGCTTTGGCGTTGGGCATTACACACTTTCCTGAGATGGCATGCATAGTCTAGGACAGGTTCATCTACCTTTTGTGCACGGAGTGCAGTCCTTGAGATGATATTGTCTCGAGTAGCAAAATACTCTTTTAATTTATTCACTACATTGGTCCATGTCAACATATCAGGTGTGGCACTTTCCCTGAAGGATTCAAACCAAGCTAGTGCTTGTCCTTCAAGGTACTTGGGTAAATATGTCACCATGGTGTCACTGTCTGTTACTTTGTACTTATCCTTCAGATATTCTGGGAATTTGTGATCAATAAATAATGCTGTTGACATGAGTGGTGATGGGTGTGAGAAAGTTTTGGGTTTTGTTACCTCATGTAGCCTGATCTTTCTGTCATCCTGTTGTTTTCTGTCTATGAGTTTGGTCATGTTGGACACCATGGAGATTATGATGTCATCCTTGGATCCAGAGGCAGATGGTGTGACAACAGGTGTGATGGCAGGTGTGGGAGGTTGTGGGGTCTGGGATGATACCATTTTCATGAGATCTGCTATCTGTTGTTGTTGTCTCTCTAGAGACTTCCGCTGATCTTCCATGGCCTTCTGTTGAGCATCCATTGCTGCATTCCTCTCTGCCAGTTGTTGGTTGAGGATCCTCTCCCTTTCCTCCTGCTGGGACTTGTTGGTCTCTAGGGCAGTAACTGCATCTTGGATGGCCTTCTCATAGGCCCTTATCTTCTTAGCTGTCTGATTAGGTTGGGGGCCTTCATCGGTGTCCATGATGGAGGGTGTGGGGGAGGTGTCCCTGGAGGAGTGGCTGTCAAAGGCTGGAGCTGGGGTGGAGGATCTAGATGAGGGTGTGGATCCACCCCCTGAGGCAGATCCTTCTTCCCCTGAGGTAGATAGCGTGAGTTGGGCGTCCTGTAGAGATCCCTGGGAAATGTTGGATCCCTGAGAACTGGTTGTTCCCTGAGTAGACAGGGTGGGAGGTGTGGGGTCTACTGAGTGTGGGTCTGTTGTATTGGAGGCTGGTTTGCCTCCTGTGGGCCTCCTAGATCTAGGTGGGAGGGAGACCTCTTCAACAGGCCCCTGACTACGTAAGGTCTTTGTGTGTTGTTCTGCCAGCTTGACTGATAAGACCTTGATGTGTGGGGTGGACCTCTCTGACGTGTGGGAGACCTCGCTGACGTGTGGGAGACCTCACTGACGTGTGGGAGACCTCACTGACGTGTGGGAGACCTCACTGACGTGTGGGAGACCTCACTGACGTGTGGGAGACCTCACTGACGTGTGGGAGACCTCACTGACGTGTGGGAGACCTCACTGACGTGTGGGAGACCTCACTGACGTGTGGGAGACCTCACTGACGTGTGGGAGACCTCACTGACGTGTGGGAGACCTCACTGACGTGTGGGAGACCTCACTGACGTGTGGGAGACCTCACTGACGTTTGGGAGACCTCACTGACGTTTGGGAGACCTCACTGATATATGGAAGATCTTACTGTTGTGTGAGAGATCTCATGGATGTGTGGGAGATCTCATTGATGTGTGTGGGATCTCACTGATGTGTGGGAGATCTCATTGATGTGTGGGAGATCTCACTGATGTGCGGGAGATCTTACTGATGTGTGGGAGATCTCACTGGTATGTGGGAGATCTCACTGGTGACCTTGGTGGGCATGGTGTCAAGGTCAAGGTCACTGGGTGGGTGGAGTGGGTTTTACTGTGTGTATGGTTGTTCTTAGTTGTGTTACCAGCTTTAATTTTTATGAGCCTATGAGAGATGGGATCTTAGTAGGATGTTCTCCACCACTTTGTCATACTAGTTATTGGCATGATCAAGTTGTCATATGAGAAATATCATAAGACTAGTGGTATATAGTGTAATTATCTCAAGGCTCTTATAAATAGTGTTATTTCCAGTTATCACTGGTTTATTCAGCTTTAGGCAACATGTAAGAAATATCAATCATACAGTAGTTAGTATGTAGGTAATTTGTACATACAGTAAACATACAGTAATTTATAAAGTACAATGTTCAGTTCCACTCCACCTGTGAGGTAACAATAATACAATGTCCAGCATAGTTCTAGGTGGGTTCCCACACCTAGCTCCTGGCCTGCTGCTTAGAGGAATAATGTAATAATGAATAACTTTACCCTCTGGTGGATGTCTTGAGGAAGATAGCCTCTGGCCACTAATGATGGAAACCAATGCCTGTCTAGCATAGTTTCACCATAGTGCAGTGGTATAGCAGGTAGCAGGAGATGACTGGAGATGTTACCTCTGGAGTGGTTCTTGGTGATCTGTCCTCCTGGAGGTGCAGACAGGCTATTTGTAGCAAATCTTGGAAAAGCACCTCCAGACTGACTGGAGCCAGTAGCATCTGCCTAACTCTACAATTGTTTGAGGGGAGTCTTTCATGTGTCACAGGGGGACAAAGGACCCCCATGGACGCCGCTGTGTCCCCCTTTGTCTTGGTCGGTTCTGCATCTTCAGACCCTCATAACTCGGTCGTTTATGTGTTTATAACCGCCATTTTGCGCATGCGCGGAGTTGAATATGCCAAGTTTATAATGCCCGCTGGATAGGCGCGTAACTCCCGCCGGTTTGTCTGTAGGGAACTTGGAGCTCCTTTCAGTCTCCATGGCATAACTTCCTTAATAATGGGAGTTCCGCCTTGATCTTGGGCTCATTCTGACCGTCTAATTATGGGCTTTCCATAAACGCTTTGATATTTGACCTAGGTCGCTCAGGAGCGACGCTAGAGCAACCGGAAGGTTATGGCATCGTGCTTATGTAACCCATTGTTCAGTCATTAGGGTGCTCAGACACTCATGACGGCGTCAGCGGTGCTCAGGCACCCGTGACGGCCGGTTGCATTCACTTACAAGTTATTAATTTGTGCATTGGACCATGAGGTCGCACACTGAGACCCTTATTCTTATTATATTGTGCAGTGAACCATTAGGTCGGAGCCTTTGATGTCACAAACTCTGTCTAACTGACTGTGGCTGGTGTGCAGTGGGGCATGAACGCTCTTATACAAAGTTTGAGCGCTCTTATAGCTCTTAGAACCAACCTATGTATTAATTTCATAGATATTCTTTGATTAATACAATAATATGTTAGAATTTATGGAATAATAAAATGGTATATCATAATATAGGTCAATTTCTCATGAAAAATGTTCATTTTACCATCCAAATATGAGCCATTTCTACAGAAAATGGTGCATTTTAAATGAAACCATTGAATTCTGCATCAAAAATTAGCTTAATGTATTCTATAATGATTTTAGAGTAAATTTGCCCCTCCAATGCCCCCTAGTGGCCAAATGGGGAATTAAAAATTTGCAGCAGAGGGGTGTTCTCCCTTGATGGGTCACCCATATAGAAGAGATGTTCAGAACACAATAACCATATCTTATCAAAGGTTGGACAATTAAGCGAGACTGCTTTATCTAATCTACCCCCATGGCAACTACTAACCCTGATCCTGCACCATTCCTGCTACACAGGCATTACTTTACACTCCCAATGTCTTATTGAGGGGGGGGTATTATGTAATAATGTATGTTTATTCTGTCATGTTTCATGTTTCAGACTGCCAATAATGGAATAGTCATGGTGAATTTCTACACTGAGTTCACCAACTGTGCCCCTAACTACCAAGATGTGGCCACCCTGTCACAAGTAGCAGGTAATTTATTGTATCTAAAGCACACATTCATACACTCATTTACCAATGCAGAATGTTCATACCTTTGATACATATTTATGTCTAACACAGGAAGGTTATTTACAATTTTCAACTGTGTTTATTGGCCAATAATATCACTACATATTGGAGCTTTTACTAATATCAGCCTGTAGAAAAGTATATTGACACATTACAGATATTACTATCATAGTTTATATTCAGTGTATGACAAATGGTTTCCATAAACATGTCGTTTGTAGGATGGTAAAAAGAGTTAAAATTGATGAAGAGTGTGAAATTTGTAATTGTCACCAACATTTGTCACTCCATTACCATGAGGCAAGATGAGCATGCCTCAGAATACTCTTATGAAATTTTCTCTTTGGTTAAAGTGGTGTTATTTTTAAAACAGATTTTAGGACAGCTCTTGGAGGTATCCTAAAATGTTAGATTCATTATTTTCCCCATACCTTGTAGAAGACTTGCTAAACAGAATGATTGCCATTGAAGTCTGGCAAGTATTTTTTTTCTTTTTTTTTTTAGAATTTCACCCTATTTCTAAAATCAGGAAACTTGTCAGAGAATTCAGTCACTTCACATAAAAATGAAGAATACTCGCCAAACTTTGTGAATAGGCTTCCTGGGTTTTCACACGATATGGAAAGTCATGGAATACAAAGTTGTCAGGCCTTGATTGCAGAAAGCTTACTGTGTCATACCAAATTATGTCAAAAAGAGATACTATTTCCTCTTAACAGTACTTTATTCCTCTTCCAATATATTCAGTACCTGCTGGGTTAGAGATAGCATACTTAATGACAACATAAACTTCCTATAGTCAAATGATTTTTCGATTGATGCCAATACTCGTATCCGCCCACAGATCATGTAGAGTACATACATCACGTCGCAGGACCAGACCATGTCGGCATCGGAGCTGATTATGATGGTGTTGGCTATGAAACAGGGTAAGGCATGCATTCTGGTTTTTATCAAGATGAACTATTAATCTGACCAGATCCAAATGAAAAATCATGGCAAGGTTGGAAAATCTTAGAAAATCTTGAAAATCATAGCAAAGATGGAACATCATAGCAAAAGTGTCCAGATGGGGAGTTCATAACAAAGGTTTCCTGCTTTTGACTCAGATGTATCCACGGTTCATCGGGATGAATTGGAGTAATACATGGACTATACGGGAATAATAGTATAACGTAAAGCGAGTCAGAAAAGTTTTTAGGATATCACAGGTGGACACACTGATGTTGATTCAACATTGAATCAACATTTGCAAAGTTTGCATATCAACAGTTGATTCAGGGTTGAAATATGTTTGAATTTGAAAGTTGACGCAACATAACCAAATCAACTGTGATTCAAATTTTAACCATAAGTGATGATTCAACATGTGTATTCCTATGTTGATTAAATATTATTTCAGCATTCCTTTAACATTGATAGTTGTGAGAGAGGCGATTCTAAGTTGACATGTCTATGTTTAATTATCATTGAAATTGACAGTGTTTACAAAATCAATGTTCAATCAACTTATTATTGAGAAAGGTATTTCAGTGCTGATATGTCAACTGTCGATCTAGTGTTGAAATGGTGATGGTTGACAAAATTGAAATGGAATCATTGAAATGTGTTAAAGACAGGTTTATTCACATAACTCAACCATTTGTCAACGTTGATTCAATGTTCTGTGCCCACTGGGGGGCCTTCACCAGCACCCATGGATTGTGGTGTTTCCATGTTTAAAGGGTCTTTGGGTCTTGTCAACCAATTATGAGAAATATTATACCTTATCCCAAGGAACCTAAAGAGACGGTCCCTCTATATTCTTTGCTTATCCCAACAGAATGTCAGAAGAGTTGAAGGATGTATCCCACTACCCTGAGCTATTTGCTGAGTTAGTAAGACGCGGATGGACCAATGAAGATTTGGAGAAACTAGCCGGCAAAAACCTCATACGTGTATTGACCGATGTAGAAAAGGTTAAGTGATGTTAATGTTAATTCATGGGTGAGAAAGTACAGGGTTTATAGTTTCTTGTTTACCTTTCTGAAAAGTCTTCAAAGAGAAAATGTATTTCAAATACTTTTCTAATCTTTTAGAAGACATTGAGTCTTTTGGATTAGACATAATTGATGTCAAAGCTTTCTGACATCACAAACAATTTCATAAATTCCTTCAATAAAGTGGTAGTTTCACTTAAACTGATTTGTTCCTAATTTTGAATCAGAACAAATTGGGCATTTTCTCAATGCATTTCCACCCACTTCTGGTAGAATTGAAAGGTTTTGCTGGAAATGTGTGTGTGGGGGGGGGGGGATCGGGAACCCCCTCATTACAAAAATAAAAAAATATTCATCCATTATTTTTCGCTCAAATCTGATTAAAATTGGGCTGATATTGAGGCGTTTTTTGTCAATCGACATCAGTGGAGGTATTGCCTAAGACATATAATTGATATATCCGATCAAGCACAGAGGGGAAGAAGTGCCAAGAAATGATATAATTATGATCAGACCTTTTAACATGTATACCACAATATAAGGTGCATCTTATATGCGAGGATAAGACCCTAGTGGGCCCTATAGGATCAGCAAAACTCAGGGGATGTTTTTCTTTTAAGTATCTCCAAGATTCTCCCATTCCCATTTACTAATCTATGGGGCTAAGGAAAGCTCGAGGGTGCACCTTAGGGCTGAGTCATTTATTGCCAGGTGGAGGGATTTTGCCAGATCGCCACCACTACTATGATGAAAATCATCGCGAACTCCCACAAAGAACTTAATTTGCAAAATGACCCCCCCACCCCAAAAACAAAATTGGATATGTGTGTGGAATGACACGTTGCAATGAGTATTCGGATTTCCCAAATTTAGTTTTGAACCCTCCAAGTATGAAGTGGTTTTGGCGCCCCACCCCCACCAAGGGGTCCTTTTTCAAAATGACCCCCCCTGGATCTAACAAGCCTGCCCCCCCACCCCACATGGAAATAAAAGACCCAGCCCTTATATGCGGGGGATTATGGTAGCATAGTTTATGATACATATTGTTTGTTCCAGGAGCGGGACCGTTTGGCAGCTACAGTAAAGCCGTATGACAACCTGATACCATCAGCAGAGGTTCAGCAGGAGGCAAACTGCAGACCTGACTTCTAAACCACTCATTGACTCTTCAAAGGCTGCTGTTGAATTAATATATCATGCCCATTGGTCTGTCTCATGGGTACAGTAATATTGAAATTGAAAAATGCACTATATAGATAGAACTAAACGACTGTGGTGTACGAGGTGGCCGATCCACCACGAGGGGTGGATTGGCCACCGAGGACACCAGGGGAGTTTAGTTTTATATTTATTTTATGTTTTTAGAGTGTTTAATTAACTGAAAATTAGCAAAATCCGTTACCGTAGTTCACCGCATGAGCGCCGGTCCACCATTTTGAATGTTTACATGCACCCGGAACGAGGCTACGGTACCGGATCGGCCGCTGTGGTGGATCGGCACAGGTTACGCCACTGGGGGTGTGGCTATCGGCCGCGTAATGCTATCTCTATGGGAAGAAGTTATTGACATAAAATAAAAACTATGTCTTATATAAGTGCCAATGATAAAGTGGTATTGAGATTAAGAAGTGCTGGGGCAAATAGACAGGTCATTGCAGTATACATGCCAATAGCATTCAGTGAACAAACTAATTTGTGGTCATGAGATTAAGAAGTGCTGGTGCAAATAGGCAGGTCATTGCAGTATACATGCCAATAGCATTAAGTGAACAAACTAATTTGTGGTCATGAGATTAAGAAGTGCTGGTGCAAATAGGCAGGTCATTGCAGTATACATGCCAATAGCATTCAGTGAACAAACTAATTTGTGGTCATGAGATTAAGAAGTGCTGGTGCAAATAGGCAGGTCATTGCAGTATACATGCCAATAGCATTCAGTGAACAAACTAATTTGTGGTCATGAGATTAAGAAGTGCTGGTGCAAATAGGCAGGTCATTGCAGTATACATGCCAATAGCATTCAGTGAACAAACTAATTGAGTTTTTTTTTAACTGTATTTCACAGGAGTAGAACTCCCAGTTAATTTTACTTTGATGAGCAATTGCAGTAAAGAGCCGCCACCTCCCGGTTTGGAGCCACAACATGATTGGATTCCATTTACCACATGGAGCATTGATATTTCCCTACACTGTAAAAATATTCATTAAAATAAAGGCAGGATCCTTGTCTCAAAGTTGCCAGAGATCCGTCTTTTTTTCACAGAGATTCCTTGCACCACCATACTGCCACCTGGGGCTTCTTGTAAAAACTACACTGGTTCACTGCCATGCAACTACAGTGGTTCACTGGTAGATTCAACAGTTATTTTGTACAGTGTGTGCATAGGCATGGCGTGTTTCATAATAATTAATGTATCCTATATATATATATATTGATTGTAGTGTAGATACAACACAACAGGTGGTAGCATCATAGGCTGTGTTGTACAACCAAGGTGTCTATAGACACATGCTGCAAGAAAGGGTGAATAAAGTTGTGTTTAGGTCAATTCTGATGGAATGCTCATAACCTTACTTGTAGTGACCACATTATAAATGACTTATACCTAGGGATTCACAAGACAATTATCTTTCAAATAATGGGTATTACATGGCAGGCCTGACAAGGAAAGTTTGCATTCTCAAAAAGATTTGCTTCAGAAAGTCCAAAATATTATCAACAACCCCTCTGCAAAGTCACCGTTTCTTGCTACATTGATCCATAGTGATTTTGTAGCAGTCTAAGTAATTTATGTTCAATGTGTAATATTGGTATTCAAAAGCGTCTTCCTGTCCTAGCATCTACATGCGATTGGGAATAGGTCCCATATAGGGAGCATGTTGTACTTAAAGCTGGGACAATTTCTGAGATATACAGATTTTCCAATTTCTGCATATCTATCATCACCCCACTTGTGAAAGTGTCCTGCCAAAATCTCAATCTATTCATTGCATTCTAACCATGTCAAATTCAAGCATATATGTGTGTAGAAATAAAATGCTTCCAGCATTTTATTCATGCCAACAAGCAGTCTTGATTGTACCAGCACAGTGGCTCCATCTGAAGCCATAAAGCAGAGTATTCTATAATGGTGGTGAATTCAATTTGGATGCCTGGCAGCAGAGCAGACACCACTCAATGCTACTGCCATGAGGCTGTGACAGAACTAATCAACCAAGTGGTTTTCCTTCCCACCAAAGAGGATAGACCAGCTGAAACTAAAGTCCAATGATGTGCACATAATGAGCCATATTGTGCCATAATAAGTGGCACCCTATGACTTGGGAAGGGGTATATAATCCTCTGAAATACATATCAGACAACACTATATTAACTTTTATACCAGCTTTAATTACACGTCTGTTAACATCTGTATAATCTATAACTACTTGTTACCATCAGTATGGAGGCCATTAATCTTCTAACCCTTGAAGTGCTGCTGATGCCGGAGTAGACCCATTGCCGGTGGTCATGATGCATCAATGAAGTGCTGGTGGGTCTGCTTGGCAGCACTTCATTGGAGCATACTGAAAACCTGGAAGATCTGAAACTAGTCAGTGGTGACGACTTTAGGTCCTCAGGTTGACAATACCTATAACAACGACTTTAGGTGGTCAAAATGATGACTTTAGGTCATCATCCTGATGATCTAAGTCATCAGTATGACAATATTGACAATACAGAGCGGTAATACTGACGACTTAGGTCATCATCCTGAAAGTTGTCATTCTGACCACCTAAAGTCTTTGTTTTAGGTGTTGTCAACCTGAGGACCTAAAGTCGTCACCACTGACGAGTTTCGGATCCTCCAGGTTTTGAGTGGCACTACACCAACAATTCTGTTAATTCCCGCACATATCTACCCCAGTTTTGATTTTATCATTAACATCTAAATTACCACAGATTATAAATGCAGCAACATTTGCACTGAAATCACCCCCAAATACACTAGATATTCATGAATATTACAAACACCAAGAAGATGGGCATGAACCTCTCTTTAACTCTCTGAAAGTGCATTAGGTCGATAGGCACCACTTGTCGTCATTTGACCAATTTGACTTCTGTGCTAGATAAATCTTTCAAAATAGAACATATATGCGTTATAATGATGTTTTCTCATCGCCCTGGGTTAGAGCTACATGGGGAACCCTGGTTTTACATATATCTCAGGCATATTATGGGAGTCAGGGGCCTGAAATTATCCCAAAAGACTCGTTTCTCATTGATAAAATCTAAATATGCACATATGAAGAGGAATAGAATAATGTAAATAGGTAGGAGGGCAGATAACTATTTTTAGAAATTTTTCATATCATCTGAGGATGATTTTACCACCATTTGGGCATCTATAGACTATTTTTTTTTATTATGCTGCAAGCATAAGCGTATTTGTTGAAGTTTTGAGTAGATTTGTCTCACACCCAAAGATGGTTCTCCTGCCCTCATATAAATACCTTACATTGACTAAAAAAATATGGTATGTTATTCCTTAACATGTACCTATATATTCATAAAAAATTTGGAGCCTGGGTGGTATACATAGGTGTCCAGATGTATTAATGTATGCTGAGGTAGGTTTGGAGGGAGATTCGTCTCACGCCCTACCTGAACATATATGCACATTTAACTGTTAGGTTTTTTCATATTTAACTATCCTTCTCATGATCTCTAAGTACATATATGAACAATAGTCATGGATCATCATCAAATGGCTGGTCAGAGGGGCCCCAAAAAATTTTGCAGTATGGTAAAATCCTTTGGTGTATATAATGTAGATATGTTGGGCTACAATGCCCGTATATGAGGGAAGGTTAAATATATTTCATAGGATGCCCACAGTACAATGCCTAATTACATGGTCGTACATGTGTCCATGCACTATATTATATTCAATGCCATATCTCAGTGTTGCAGTCACGCAGGATATCCTCACTAACATGCAATGTACCTTTCATATCAAGGAAAAACTAACATATTGTAGCGGAGAGGCTCGTCCGCCGAATGACTGCCACGCAGTCATTCGGGGAAAGTCTCAACGTTCGGGAGTGGTCCGCCGAAACGCTGCACGAGAGGCAGCGTCTCGGTGGAGACTTGTATATAAGGCGCGACTAGTTCCACCGGAGGTCAGATCCAGCCGACAGCCCGAGGTGAACAGTCAAGCAGCTAGCTCCCGGAGGAGGTTGCAGACGACATTTCTACCAGCAGATGGCATTTAGATGGTGTGGCCAAGGAGTGCCAGGGCAATAAACCAAGCGAGTTAATTGTACTTGACGGGTTGTGTTCTTTGATCATTCATAATACGAACGGGCGCTACATTGGTGACAGCGGTGTTCTTAATACTTTTCTACGAACCTGCGTCCGGTGAGACCGAAGAATGGCTGAGGGATGATCTGGAGAAAAGAAAATGGAGTTGAGGTCTGCGGTAAAGAAGGACGAGAATCGGGAAAAAGGGGCGGAGGGTGGACCACAGGGGTTGAGAGGCCGCCAGAGAAAACCGGAGATGGCGTTGGCACGGCCTCCCATGATCGGTGGAACCCCTGCGACGGAAGGAAGAGCCGCAGAGGGGTGGGCTTGGGATGAGAGAACACCCCTAGTGCAACCTCAACTGCCTGAGGGAGAGGTAGAAAGGGCTCAGGAGGTGGAGGAGGAAGCTAGAGAGGCTGAAGGGGGAGAGATCTACTTACCTGAATTACCTGAGGACGCTGAGGGCGATACTGAGGAGGACGAAGAAGTAGAGTTCAAGGAACGCCCGGGGGATGAGGGCAGAGAGGTAAACGGGAGACAACCGGAGGCGGGTCAGGGAGGTTGGGCACGAAGAGAGCCCCCCCGAACAGATAAAAGTGGAAAGGAGAGAGGGATTAAGAAGGCGCCTGATTCCCCCACGGAGAGGCCAAACGCCTCCGGTGGAGGAGGGAGAGATAGGAGAAGGAGAAGGTGTCGTTGCCGGTAGAGGTGGGAGGAGGAAGATCGGAGGGGGAGGAGGAGGAGATGAGTGTGGACCAGCCAAGGGCGGAAGCCAATTATTAAACCTACCAAATTTGATGGGACTGGTGATTTGGCGGACTACTTCAACCATTTTGATTTGTGCGTAAGGGTTAATGGGTGGACACCCGAGGAGGCCAGAATGTTTCTTGAGTTGAGCCTAACACGACCGGCCCGGCGATTGCTTACAGGGGTTAAACCAGCTACGGCGGAAGGGTATCAGCAGCTGAGGGAGGCTTGGAACTCAGGTTCGAACCGCCTAATCAGATGGAAACTTACAAAGCGCTCCTCCGAACCAGGGAGCGTAAGCCGGGGGAAACATTACAGGCGCTGCAAGAGGAACTTACAAAATACACACGGCTAGCTTACCCCGACGCCGATGCAAAGACGGTGGACGCACTGGTTCTGGACCGATTCCTGTTCGCGTTGGGAGACAGTCAGCTTAGGCAGTGGGTATATCAGACGCAGCCCAAGGACCTGCAGGCGGCTGTTATGACAGCAATAGGGGCGGAGGCCTATCTGAAGACCATCAACCGGGAAGGGGTAGACAAGTTCAAAGTGAGAGCCGCCGACGCCTCCCTCACCGAGAAGATGACAACTTATTGCACCAAGATGGACGAGATGGCCGCCATGGTGAAGGAGCTGAGCCAGAAGGTAGATGCAGGGTCCCAGGCGACCACCAGGAGGCGAACAGGCTGCTTCCAGTGTGGGCAGGAGGGCCATTTTAAGAGGGAGTGCCCCCAACTGAAGAAGGGGGGAGACACCGAGAGTAAAGTGGATTCAGCTCCGCCAAGCACTTCCCGCCCGGCGGAAAACTAGAATCGACCCTGACCAGCGGCCTTGTTAGGGTTGAAAAGAAATGGCCGGACAAGAGGGTGCAGGGGAGACAGGAAAAAGGGGGTAACGGGATAATAGTGGCTGGGAAGATAGGCGGAAAGGAGGTACAGCTGTTGGTGGATACGGGGTCGTCCCTTAACCTGTTGTCAGTGGACTGGTGGAGACGGGCAGGGGGATACCCCGATTTGGATCCCGCCGAAAGTGACATCTTTAACGCCAACGGCAGGCCCATGGTGGTGCGGGGGAAGTTCACTGGAAGCTTTCAACTGGGGTCTACAATCACGACTACCACGTTTACAGTAGCAGAGATTGGCAATGAGGCCATCTTGAGAGCTTCCTTCCTGAGGGACCACCGTATCAAGGTGGATATGGCGGACGCATCGGTGGCATGGCCGGGGGGGGGACTCGAATCCAGAAGGGCTGGTCCGGAGGATCGTGTGTGCCAGAGCAGCGGTGGTAGCCGGCGGGCAGGAAGCGCTGGTGGAGGGCCAGGTCTTAGGGGATTGGCCTGAAGGGCAGGAAGGGATGGTGGAAAAGGCGGAATCGGCGGGAAAGAGTAGCCCGTTCCTGGTGGGGCGAGGGCTAATAGTCCCAGAGGAAGGGCAAGCCTGTGTGCGGGTTTTGAACCCGGGAGGGGAAGCCTTGACAATCCACCGCGCTGAAACGCTGGGAACCCTGACTTCGGTGGAGGCTGGCGAAGGGGGGATCGGCGGAAGGTGTCGTGTGGTGAGAAGGCAGGAACTGATGGCGGAAGGGAGGAAGGTGGTGGCTGAGCTGGTGGACGGGACTGAGGTGCACAGGAGGAGGGCATTGGCCACCTTGCTCAGGAGTAGGATCAACACATTCCAGCTGGGGCCGGAGGACAGGGGCCATACTACTCTGGCTCAACACCACATCAACACGGGGGCCGCAGCTCCCCTGAAACAGCTGCCGAGGCGTCTGGCACCTCACAGGCGTCAGGTGGTAGACGAGGAAGTGAATTAGATTCTGGAAGCGGGGGTAATCGAGCCGGCGGTGGGGCCCTGGGCATCCCCCGTTGTACTAGTAAAAAAAAAGGACGGTACAACGAGGTTCTGCGTCGATTATCGGCGGCTAAATGCTGGACATAGCCGCCGAGGACAGGGAGAAGACTGCATTTGCCACCCACCGGGGATTGTTTCAGTTCCGCCGTATGCCCTTCGGGTTATGCAATGCACCCGGAACATTTGAAAGAGTCATGGAGGTGGTGATGCGGGGCCTGCAGTGGGAGACCTGCCTAGTATATCTGGATGACATCGTAGTTTTCGCATCTACCTTTGAAGAGCACCTTCACCGGCTAGAGGAGGTGTTAGACAGGCTTTTCCAGGCGGGGCTTAAGATCAAACCAAGCAAGTGCCAATTGGCCAGAAGGAGAGTGATGTTCCTGGGGCATATGCTGAGTGAGGAGGGGATAGCCACCGACCTGACACAGGGTTCCCATGCCACCGAAGGGGGGAGGGGAATACCCAGGCGACTTTCCCAGGGCCCGCCGAGCTCACCGAAAGCAACCAACCAATCAGGGCAAAGGGGGACACGGGAGGAGGCGGGACGTCTCAGGGCCGGGGAGGTATAAAGGAAGGGCGAGGTGCTCAGTCAACTCAGAATCCGACGGAGAAGCAAGCACCTAATCTACGACGAGAAATTATCCACTACGCCGACTTGGAAGTCTTCACGGCCAGCATGCCACGACAGGCCAAGTCCAAGGGGGAGGGAGCCGGAGACACTCCGGAGTTCGCCTGCCAGACGTGCGCCGACAGGGGAATAGTAAAGGTATTCGCAAGAAAGGACACCCTGGAGCGACATGTGGAGGGCCACGCCGGAGCGGGGCTTGGGCACCGCTGCCCACTGTATCCAGAGTGCTCCCACCAAGTTCGCAAGAAGAGGGAGGGCGACCTCCGGGGGCATATAAGATCTGTACATAAAGAGTATGATGTGGACGAATGGCAGCCGGGGGAGCCGGTGATGCTGGAGTTCCCCGACGTAGGAAGCACCAGAGGACAAGGAAGTAAGCCCCGAAAACAGCTAACCCCACAGAAGGTGTTGCAGGGGGGTAGCCCCTTCAGTGACTTAAGCTCCCCAGGAATACAGCTGGGGGAAGGCGACACTCCTGGCAGTTACACTATGTCTGCACACATGTTGGAGCAGATGTTAATCCAGATATCACCTGAGAAGAAGCAAGAGGAGGCAAAAGCAAAGAGCTCTCCGGCAGGTCCACCTAGCGCTGGCACCCGCTCATCAGGGAAGAGGAAGAACCCCAGTGACTCAGCGGTGGGTAAAAGTGAGAAGAAAAGAGTAAAAAAGGATATCAAAGGGGGCAAGGGGAAGTCCTCGGTGGCAGCAGCGTCAGCTCTGGCTTCTCCGGAGAAGGAGTGCAGCGGGGGGAGGCGGGGTGAGCAGCCGCCACCGGGCCCACCTGAGTCTTCGGGGGGGGATAGTGGGGAGTCGGACTAAACCAGCTGTACGCACAAGCACCGCTGAAGTGAGGACTAAGATAGACGAGGAAAAAGCTAAGATAGCAGACCTGTGTGCCAAGTACGGCAAGAAGGGGGAAACACCTAATCAGATGATGATAAGACTCAAGAGACTGTTCCCGGGGGCGGAGGTGGACTATGATTTAGTGGATCCGGGGTTTGAGGAGGAACTCCAGTCTTACTAGGAGGAGGTGTTGGGGGAGGGACCTAAGGAGGAAGTCGGAGGAAGCGGGGAAAAAGGGGGTCCAGTGGGGGTCCAGGGCACTGAACTCACATTGTATGGACTGGACACTTCGGTGAATGTATCTGAGGCTACAGACGTGTCACTAAACAGATCTCTTAATCTGGACGATGCCCTTGCTATGGTGAAAACTCCTTCGGCGGATACTTCGGCGGGGTTGGTGAAGGGGAAGGAATTGGGGGATTTTGCAGTACCCGCCGAGTCAGGGTTGGCGGCGCAAGGGGCGGTGGAGGAGGGGGTGCTCTCTACCTTATCTCCCACTGGACTGGCCGGGATTGATATTCAGACGCAGCAGCTGAAGAAACAGTTGGAGGCGCTAGAAAAGAAAATGGCAGCTGAAGCCAAGAGAATAGAGGCAGAGGCAGAGGAGAAAAGGAAGAAAGCCCAAGAGGCAGAGCAGAAAAAGCAGCGAGATGAGGAGAGGAAGCAGCGGGAAGAGATAGAAAAGCAGGAGAGAGAGAAGGTGGAGGCGGAAAAGAGACAGAAGGAGAAGGATGAGAGGGAAGCCGCTGAACTCCTGGCCAGGCAGCAAAGGCAGGAGCAGTCACCGGTGAAAAGGGGGGAAGGGAGAGTGATAGCCATAGGACTGGATGGGTTGGTGGTGAACTCGCCCCATGGCGAATTTCTCATGAAATTGGAACTAACTGACGCGGAGGAGGGGGAGACCAGAGTGCTACTACCAGCGGGGGTGAGGGCCTCCTTGAATGATGCTAAACTACTATGATATACCATTTTATTATTCCATAAATTCTAACATATTTTGTATTAATCAAAGAATATCTATGAAATTAATACAGAGGTTGGTTCTAAGAGCTATAAGAGCGCTCAAACTTTGTATAAGAGCGTTCATGCCCCACTGCACACCAAACCAAGTCAGTTAGACAGAGTTTATGACATCAAAGGGTCCGACCTAATGGTCCACTGCACAATATAATAAAAATAAGGGTCTCAGTGTGCGACCTCATGGTCCAGTGCACAAACTAATAAGTTGTAAGTGAATGCAACCGGCCGTCACGGGTGCCTGAGCACCGCTGACGCCGTCATGAGTGTCTGAGCACTCTAATAACTGAACAATGGGTTACATAAGCACAACGCCATAACCGTCCAGTCACTCTAGCGTCGCTCCTGAGCAAGCTAGGTCAAATATCAAAGCATTTATGGAAAGCCCATAATTAGACGGTCAGAATGAGCCCAAGATCAAGGCGGAACTTCCATTATTAAGGAAGTTATGCCATAGAGACTGAATGGAGCTTCGAGTTCACTACAGACAAACTGGCGGAAGTTACGCGCCTATCCAGCAGGCAGTTCAAACTTGGCATATTCAACTCCGCGCATGCGCAAAATGGCGGCTGTAGCTGCGTAAACGACCGAGTTATGAGGGTTTGAAGTTACAGAACCGACCAAGACAATGGGGGACACAGCGGCGCCCATGGGGGTCCTTTGTGCACTCAGTGACACATGAAAGGCTCCCCTCTAACAATTGTAGAGTTAGGCAGATGCTACTGGCCCCAGTCAGTCTGGAGGTGCTTTTCCAAGATTTGCTACAAATAGCCTGTCTGCACCTCCAGGAAGACAGAACACCAAGAACCGCTCTAGAGGTAACATCTCCAGTCATCTCCTGATACCTGCTATACCACTGCACTATGGTGAAACTATGCTAGACAGGCATTGGTTTCCATCATTAGTGGCCAGAGGGTATCTTCCTCAAGACTTCCACCAGAGGGTAAAGTTATTCATTATTACATTATTCCTCTAAGCAGCAGGCCAGGAGCTAGGTGTGGGAACCCACCTAGAACTATGCTGGACATTGTATTATTAATACCTCACAGGTGGAGTGGAACAGAACATTACACTTTATAACTTACTGTATATTTACTGTATGTACAAATTACCTACATACTAACTACTGTATGATTGATATTTCTTACATGTTGCCTAAAGCTGAATAAACCAGTGACAACTGGAAATAACTTTTTTTATGAGAGCTTAATGTATTTACACTATATACCACTAGTCATATGATATTTCTCATATGACAACTTGATCATGCACAATTACTAGTATGACAAAGTGGTGGAGAACATCCTACTAAGATCCCAAATTACCCAATGCTCTCATGAAAATTAAGCTGGCAACATTGCTGAAAACAATCATACACACAGTAAAACCCCACTCCACCCACCCAGTGACCTTGACACCATGCCCACCAAGGTCACCAGTGAGAGCTCCCACACGTCAGTGAGGTCTCCCACACGTCAGTGAGGTCTCCCACACGTCAGTGAGGTCTCCCACACATCAGTGAGGTCTCCCACACGTCAGTGAGGTCTCCCAAATGTCAGTGAGGTCCCCCACACGTCAGTGAGGTCTCCCACACGTCAGTGAGGTCTCCCAAACATCAGTGAGGTCTCCCAAACATCAGTGAGGTCTCCCACATGGCAGTGAGATCTCCCAAACATCACTGAGGTCTCCCAAACATCAGTGAGGTCTCCCACATGGCAGTGAGGTCTCCCACACGTCAGTGAGGTCTCCCACACGTCAGTGAGGTCTCCCACACGACAGTGAGATCTCCCACATATCAGTGAGATCTCCCACATATCAACGAGATCTCCCACATATCAATGAGATCTCCCACACGACAGTGAGATCTCCCCACATATCAGTGAGATCTCCCACATATCAATGAGATCCCCCACACATCAACGAGATCTCCCACACGACAGTGAGATCCCCCCACATATCAGTGAAGATCTCCCACATATCAATGAGATCCCCCACACATCAATGAGATCTCCCACACGACAGTGAGATCTCCCACATATCAGTGAGATCTCCCACATACCAGTGAGATCTCCCACATACCAGTGTGATCTCCAACATGTCAGTGATACCTACAACACACCAGTGATCCCACACCTTCCACCATGGCCGACGCCGATGAAGGTCCTCAACCCAATCAGGCAGCTGAGAAGATAAGGGCCTATGAGAAGACCATCCAAGATGCAGTTACTGCCCTAGAAGCAAACAGAGCCCAACAAGATGCTCATGCCCTTGCCTCAAAGGAAAGGGAGAGGATCCTCAGTCAACAATTAGATGACCATCGGAAGGCCCTAGAACAGGCACAACAACAGATCGCAGATCACATGAAGATGGTATCATCCCAGACCTCACAGCCTCCCACACCCACCACCACACCTATTGTCACACCATCTGCCTCTGGATCCAAGGAGGATGTCATGATCTCCATGATGTCCAACATGACCAGGATCCTAGACAGACAACAACACGACGACAGGAAGATCAGGCAACACGAGGTAACCAAACCCAAAACCTTTTCTCACCCATCACCACTCATGTCAACAGCACTATTTATTGATCACAAATTCCCAGAGTATCTGAAGGACAGGTACAAATTAACAGACAGTGACACTATGGTAACATATTTACCCAAGTACCTTGAAGGACAAGCATTGGCTTGGTTTGAAACCTTCAAGGAAAGTGCCACACCTGATAAGTTGACATGGTCCAATGTAGTACATGAACTAAAAGAGTATTTTGCTACTCAAGACAATATTATCTCCAGAACTGCACTCCGTGCACAAGAGATAGATGAACCTGTATCTGATTATGCAATGTATCTCAGAAAAGCGTGTAATGCCCAATGCCTAAAGGACGACACCTTATTTAAAACATTCACCCAAGGCATGAGGCCCTGGATCTCTGTAGCTCTTGAGAACAAGAAAATAGACTCTTTTAACCAAGCCCTAGACCTAGCCTTAGAGGTTGAGACCCAAGAAAGATCTAGGAAAACAAGGGATGCAGAGTCTAACCCACAGCCTACTAAGAAAAAGGTCCAGGAAATCACCACTAGTTCAGATGAAGATGTTAACCTAATGTCTAGTGCCCATGTAAGACAACAGGAAGCTAAGGCTACATCCAAAGACCCTACCGGTAGATATAGAGGAAATAACTATGACCCCAACTACCGCTCCAGTAGAGGTAGAGGTAGAGGGGGCAACAGCAACAACCGGGGGGGTCACAACAGTAGAAAAGACAACAGCTCTTCCAACTCCAACAATGGTAACTCTTCATACAGTGATAGGAGAGACAGAACCCCAAGTAATGGCAGATCCTATAATAATCAAGGATCCAACAGTAGGAGCCATAGTCCGCATAGGAACTACAACAACGGATCCTACAACAACCAGGGTTACAACAACTCTGGATCCTATAGTCAAGGATCCAACGGTAGAAGCCATAGTCCACATAGGAACTACAACAGTGGATCCTACAACAACAACGGTGCCTACAACAATCAGGGATCCAACAACTCCGGATCCTACAGCAACCAGGGTTCTGATAACTCTGGGCAATACAGCAACTCTGGTCATCATAACCAGGGTTCCAACTCACATCAGGAGGATCACAAACCTAACACAAGAGGTTACCAGGGGAACCAACACAGTAACCCCCAAACAATACCTCAAGTGATGGATCAACTCTCCAAGCTCCTGGTGGCAAGCATCTCAACCGCCCCACAGAACCAGGAAAACTAGGATGTCACAGTGCCGATGGGCCAGTGCACTGTGACACCCCAAATACAAACAATCAATCAGGATTAACAAAGATCCAACCAGAAACAATTGCTAGTGCCAATCTACCATCTAACAGACAGAGACGTCCATCAGTGATACACATCACCCCACCAGATTCATCATCAAAGGATACAGGTGAGAGTACCAAGCTTTCTATTGTACTTCTTCAAAATGGCTGTATCAATGCAAATCTATATGATGTTTCAGATGTACAATGTTTGGTTGATACAGGTGCTACTATCACCTGTGTCAGACAATCATTCCTCATGGATCTCCAAAAGAGATTCCATATCCAACTGAGGAAATCTAAAATCAACATCCATTTGGCAGATGGATCGGTGTGTCATGTTAGACATTCAGCTATGCTGAACTTTAGAATCCAAGGTGTCAGATTCCAATTCCAATTTGCTGTAATACCCAACCTCACACAGCCCGTGGTACTCGGCACAGATTTCTTAAGCACTACAAAATCTCAGATTGAATTTAATGTTGATCCTGAATAAATTCTCAAACCCATTAGGGCAGTGAGGGATTTTACCATCCCTCCATTCTCTGAACTTGCAGTATTGGGTAAGGTCACATCTACTCAATCACTGCAAGGCAAAACTGGAGTAGTAGATAACCTCCGAAGAAATAACAATGCCCCATATCTAGTTCAAAGGGCAGCAGTAACCCCCAGGGAAAATAACAAACATCCCCTAGTGTTACTCAACACCAGCAGGCGCCCACATAAAATCAAAAAGGGTGCCATCATAGCTCTATTTCAGGAAGTCAAGGAATCTGATTTAGAAAAACCTCAACAGGTGTCAGACACTACCCCACACACTGATCAATCCATCTCAGCCATACAGCCTGAGGATGTAACTCAATTCAGTGACACAGACTCAGACTGTGAGTCCACATATGCTGACCCTGAACCCAACTCAATCAGACTCTCTGAAATAGCTGCTATACATAGTGAGGCACATGACCTCGAGCCAGAATTGGAAGAGAATGTTCCACCAAAATCTGTGCTCACATCCAAAGATCAGCATGATAGATTAGAATCACTGCTGACCAAGTATGATGATATATTTGTAGGAAAAGATGGAGACATTGGTGCCACACACCTGTATACCCACTCAATACATGTAAAACCTGAGGCAGTACCATGTCATCTCCTACCATATAGACAAACACCAGAAAAACAGGCCGCAATAGGGGAAGAATGTGAAAGGCTAGTACAACAGGGCATTCTGAGAGAATGTGCTGAGGGCCCCTGGGCTTCCAGATCCTTTTTAGTACAAAAATCATCGGGAGGCCATAGGCTCGTCACAGATTTTCGTTATTTGAACCAAAACACGATAAATCAAGCCTTATCTACACCCCGGGCCGATGACACTCTAGACATGATAGGGTCACTCAGACCAAGAGTATTCAGTAAGCTAGATGCCCAACAGGGATTTTTTCAAATTCCTATAAGACAGGAGGACCAGCATAAAACCGCATTCATAGCAAATGACAAAAAATATGTCTACGAAAGGATGCCGATGGGTTTAGCGACCGCACCTGCGGGATTCTGCCATCTAGTCACATTAATTCTGAACAAACTCAAATACAAATGTGCCCTACCATACCTAGATGACATATTGGTATTATCACCATCAATCGAACAACACTTCCATGACCTGGAAGATGTGTTCGACAGCTTAAGAGTTGGTAAACTCAAACTGAAGAAATCAAAATGTGAATACTTCATAGACAGAATAGACTTCTTGGGAATGAGAGTCACACCCATGGGACTACAACCATCTCCCACAAAGGTGGAGTCAATCAAAACCTTCTGGACAGAAGAGGCAGATAATGCTTTCAAAACATTAAAGCATGCCCTCTGTACCAATGCTCTTCTCAGATATCCAAACTATGAGAAAGAGTTCAGTTTGGCAACTGATGCTTCCAATGTGAGTTTAGGAGCTGTACTCTCACAGAGAGATAATGAAGGAGTGCTCAGACCAGTAGCCTTTGCAGGTAGAACCCTCTCCAAACATGAGAGAAATTACAATACCACAGAGAGAGAACTACTGGGAGTAGTGTATGGAGTATTACACTTCAGACACTATCTAGAGACTAGACACTTCCAATTATACACAGACCATGCAGCCCTAATCCCACTATTAACCAATACAGGACTCACACATAGATGGGCCAGATGGGCTCTAGACATACAGCAATTTTCATTCACCATCCAACATGTGAAAGGTGATGATAACATACCACCAGATGCTATGTCTAGAAGAGAATACCCAGATTCTGGACCCATGACTAACCCTCCACCCCCACCAAGGAGAGTTAGAGCAGCCAGTAGAACCAAGTTTGCAAAAGTAACAAAGAAGGTACCATTCAAAAGGGATGATCCACCCAACACCATTGAAAGGCCAGAGACACCCATTAGGGGTATCTTGAAGCAATCTACACATTATGTGTTTTGCCACTGTGAGAGAGAATACTCACAACTCTTTCCAGATAATGACTTCGAGCCTATTGAATTCTCATCACTCAATCAGATGGTGAAGGCAACTCCTAAGGAGCCACCCTTCACCTCACCTGACTCAGATGATGAAGATTCAGAAGACACAATATATGCTATTACTCAGGCAACTTCCAAATCAGTCAGATTCTTTGAACCAATGCAGGGAGAGGAAACATCAAACCAATTGTGTCCTATGACCACACGCTCAAAGACTAGAGAAATGATTCAGGAGGGCACACCAAAACCCCCCACACAATCACAAACTATTCTAAATGAGAAAAAAGGTCACAGGGAACAAACCTACCAAAACCCCACCTGCCAGGAAAAATGTCACAAAAGACACTGCATCTACTAAGTCAAAGAACTCTGAGACAAAGAAGAATGACAATAAGCAAATTGTGCCTTTAAAGAAAACGGTTGCCACTCCCATCAAGGCGAGAATAGGCCCTCCAAAGGAGCCTACACACCAAAACAAAAGTGACACACACCAACAAAAGGCACAAGATAGGCCAATAGTCGATGAAAAAGAAAAAGAAAGAGACAGAATAAAACAACATGTGCTAGATATAAATCAATTACTGGATCAGATTCCCGACACATCCATCTCAGGTACAAACCTTGGCTTGGAACAAAGGAAGGACAAGGACCTATTGCCCCTCATACAATATCTTGAGGATGGGACCTTGCCTGCACCAAAAGCACAAGGAAATAGAATCATCAACCAAGGCCAGACATATACCTTGGTAAATGGTACATTAGTCCATATATGCCCCATAAATTGGAGAAAAACCAATACTGTACCACTTCAAATTGTTATACCACAGCAATGGGTAACAAGTACACTACAGTATTTCCATGACTCACCTACTGGCGGCCATCTTGGTTCAAGTAGGATGCTGTCAGCACTCCGACCTAGGGTATATTGGAAGTCTATGCTAGCAGACACAACAAAATATGTTTCCACCTGCCACACATGCCTCACATCAAAAAGGCAAGTACACTCACACAAAACACCAATGACAGTGAGAGAGTACATGGCTTCACCAATGAAGTTCCTAAACCTCGACGCGGTGGGACCACTTCCCACAACTGCCAGGGGAAACAAACATATACAAGTCTGCATAGATTATGCCACCAGATATGCAACAGCTTGGGCTACTACTGACTTAAAAGCTGAAACAACAGCAGCAGAGTTCTACAAGAATATAATTTGTCATCATGGAACACCAGCCACTCTTCAAACAGACAATGGAACATGTTATACAGGTGCAAAGTTCACAAAGTTAACTAAACACCTCAAGATCAAACATAAATTCTCCTCACCTTACAGGCCACAATCAAATGGGCTTGTAGAGAGATTCAATGCTAGCATCGGCACAGCGCTCAGAGCATTCTGCTCAAAGCACCAAAACAATTGGGATTCATTTATTGAACCCATAACCTTTGCATTAAACAACACTGAATCCCAAACCACAGGATTCACCCCTTTCTTCCTACTTCATGGAAGAAACCCAGCCACTCCAATGGACTTAGGGCTGGGAATACAGGAAGACATATCCACCGTAGCAGACCATGTAGCTAACATGATAACAAATCAAGATACCTCTAGGAGGAAAGCTATAGAAAGGGTCGCCAAGCTACAAAAGGAAAGGAAGGATAGATATGATAAGAAACTTACACCACAGGAAATCAAGGTCACCGACATGGTGTACCTAAACATACCAAGAATCCTGACCAACACAGAGTGTAAGAAACTTCAACCCCTTTTTATGGGACCATATGTTGTAGTAGATAGACCTAGTTTGACAAGTGCCAAACTCAAAAACTTGGACACCAATCTATTGGTGGCCAGACCAGTGCACATAGACAGACTGATAAAAGGTTGTGGCCGTCAGGAACAATGAATTTGCACACAGGCTTATTCCACATGAAGCCAAATACTACAACAAAATTGTAAGGAACAAAAATGATATCACCCTTACAAGAGAAACCACAGGTATAGGCCCTATCAAGCCTAGGCCTGCACACCACATACTAAGAAAAACATCTAGGTGTGGTGCAGTTTCAAGAAATTAGAAACATATTGAGATACCTAAAAGAACATAAGATTTTCAAAATTTATTACAAATTCTCTTCATCCACACATAGGCATGTGTGACTGATAATGAATTACTTATATATATAAAGCCAATCAAATTTGTAAACATATCAGTAGGTTATATACCTAGGTTATTGCCACTGAATGGTCAAAGACTGGGACCCTCCAAGTAAAGCAGACATGAAGTCTAAGAAGAGTAAGGGTAACACAATGGAGTGTCTAAAGCCTAATCCCCACATGAAAGAGCGCGCTATGCCAACACAGCAGTCTATAGAGATCAATTGGCCTTATAAGCTACCCTCAGACAACTGTCTAGACGGTCATGAATGGCTGTCCTGGATGACAGGAGGAGCTAATTACCAGTACACTGAGTATACAATAGAGCCCCACAGTAGCAGACACTGGAGATTAGGTGCACCTGCTCCAGAGAAACAATACCAGGCCCACAATGGATGTGGGTAGGGTAGGCTACATAAGAAGCACTGTGGACCATAGCCCACCATCAGTCTTCATCCAGCTGCAGTCTGGAACTCAAGTCTACAGGACCCCACTTGGGAATTAGCCAGCCCACTTCTCCATTAGGAGAGACTGCACTAGGATAAAGAACACACCTACTTCACCTTCAACCTGACCTTACCATTTACTGGTCAATCTCTATAGACTCACCGGACATATTGCCAAGACAGCTCAATCTTGCAAAGGTACAGTTTGAACCACTTCATTTAAAGTGTTACACCATACACTTAGACTTTACCAGCACCAAATCACTACAAATTTGACAAGACTTTAAAACAGCAAACTTGCTTTACACAAGCACCATGGGGAGACTGAAAGTTTCACCCATACTGCTAACTATGCTGTTATTATATACTATAGAACCACTTACTGCAGGTTATACACCTGTGGTGAGACAAAACATAGGAGTAGTATTCAAACCTAGCCCTCAACCATTGGTCAATGGACATACAACCACAACTCTGTTGTTAGCTATCCCCTACAAGATACCTCGGGCACCCGTTACCCAAGGATCCATAAGGGATAGAATACTCCATTTGACCACTCCTACTCTACAAGATCATACCTCTGGTCAAATTATCCAACAAGCCAAGGAGCTTGACACCTTGCTGGAAATTGCAGACAAGGAGATAAATGAAACATTAGCCTCCATCAAATTGTTCCTATCCAACCCCATAAACACATTGGACAAGGCCAAAAGAGAGGCCATACTGGGTTTTCTAGCACCCCTGTTTCGCGGTGTGCTAGGTCTAGCCACAGTAGAAGATGTAAACCAAGTAATGGGACAGCTCAAGAACATAGATGAAATACTAAGAAAATTTGCTAAACAAGATCAGGAAGCAGCTAGTCTCATTGAAAAGATCACAGACAGACAAGATAAGTTTGTTAAAGCATACATCCAAGATAAGAAGGTACTGGACAGCACAATCAACACCATAGGTGACACCGTCAACCTGTGGGCCTCTAACATGTCCAGGTCACTTGACTCATATTCAAGGCACGAGAAAACTCAAAGGGAAAAAATGCAAGTATTAAATGATGCATTAATTATCATAGCAGCAAGAATGAATACAGTTCAATCACTGCAAAGGACAAATGCAGCCCTGAGGATGCTATCATCAGGGATCCTAACCCCTGATATAGTACCACCCTCAGACCTTGCTAGATACTTAATTGACATTAATAACAAACTTAGGATTACACACCCTGGAGCACAAGTCGCAATTAATGACTTAGATTTCTATTATTTCTATTATTCACAGAAGCTGACCTCATACACTTACTCAGCTCACCATATATATATTCATCTGGACATTATGATTCAATCTACCACCTCCACCTTCAAACTGTACCAAATGATTACATCACCCATGCCTATAGACACACAGGAGACCCCCACCAGAGGAGTCACCAAATTACAAACCACAACTGAGTTTCTAGCAGTATCTTACGACGAATCATTATTCATCGAATTGGACTCAGCAGATATGCAGGCATGTGAAGGTACTACAGTAAAGGTATGCAGAGATGTAAATGGTAGAATTTATAAACACAGGCCTACATGCCCTGTAGCCATTTTTACTAACCAGGCTCAACAGATTAAGGAACATTGCAAGTTTGCAGTTTCACCACTGCAAACACCTACCACCCATGCTATTTCCATTTCTGAAGATGAGTATCTGGTCACTACTAATGAACCACATTACTTTATCAACTGCCATGGTAAAACGTCTGAAACTCGAAAAGCCCAGTCCTACTCAATCATAGGTGTACCCTGTGGGTGCACAATCAGTGTAGGAGAATTTTCTCTTCCAAACACAAGGTTGCCCTGTAACTCAACCTTATCATTTCACTACATTCTCAAGACAATTAATTTACCATTCATGGCAGCACTTAACCAAATTTCTGAAACCAGACCAGATGAAAGAGAGAATCTTCCAAATTTCCCAGTAGTAAACCTTTCTAGAACCTTAGAAAAACTACAGGAAAATCCAATCATGGATGATATTACTCAACTAAATTTAGAGCCCTTTGCCAAAACATTATTAAAAGATGCCTCCAACCTTGATAAAGCAATGGAAACGCGCTACGTGGAATCATACCTACGTCGAGTTACAGAGCATCCAATCTTCCAAAGCTTAGGACTCATCCTAGGGATATCAGCTCACATTTTTATAGTATACATACTACTCAAATTATACAGACTAAGGAGGGACTGTAGCCTACCTGCCTACAGCCAAAGCATTCAGACTAGTCACCGAGCTGCCCCTACACAAATTGCTCCCAGATAAGAATCCTACCAAATTAACCCCTACAGAGGAAACCCACACCCCTTTCCTCACAATTCAGGAAACTCACACCCTGATAATTGCTATATTATTCACCCTGACCATCTACTCAGCCTACAGAATAATGAAGTACCTTAAGAAATTTGCACAGACACACTGTGGCAAGAAAAATGTGGCCAAGCGCACAAATCCCACAATATATTTCAAAATATATTGTGGAGACTCAAACTTCGCGCTACCCCTGAGGCCAATACCACATGAATTTGATGAGATTAAATCAGCAGCTGCCCCGACCTATAAGGATATAGTGGTTAAAACCTTCCCACTACCTAAGGCTATATTTACCTGGAATGGACCAGCAGTTATAACAACACAGAGAGGAGAATTTGCTTATCACCTCCCTCAGGTGATACACCTACCTTGGCGCACTAGGTTCAGTACCATACCAGCCCTTAAAAACAAAGGACTGTACTACTCCATGCTTCTCCAGAATGATTGTGGCACCAGCCCGGTGACCATGACAGCACTGGAAAATACAACAGATATAATTATTGACGAACAACAGGAGGAGACTGCAAGGTCAAACATGCAGACTATTGCTAATTTTCTAAACCACCAGCCCTCCCCGGTGACTGTGGAAACAGCCTAGACTGCCCACAGCCTAGACTGCCCCCAGTCCACCACCAATCTGGCACCTAACACCTCAAGTGCCACCACTGCATGAGCACACCAGGGAGGAGACTCACATCTCACTCCTGACACACCTCCACTGTCAATGAAATTATCAAAGTATTAGAAAAAATTTAGAAAAAATACACAGCCACTTGTTGATGTATAATATGAAAATCTATGGTATTCTCACAAAATCGATGATTAATGCGCGCATATACGCGCAAAATTGCGAAATTGCAATTTAAGAATTGTAAATTGTACAAATCCAACACAAATATACATGAATGCAGGTAGATAACTAGGACAGTTTTTGTACCCACTAGCACTTGTATACTATACCAAGGTTTACTTAAAGTAACACACTTTAGGCATCCAAGAAAATTGTTGAAAAAAAAAAATGAATGAAAAAAAAAAAAGAAAATTGTTGAGAAAAATTGTTGACATGAAAAATGTTTACTTAAGATACTCACCAAATAATCTCTTTCAGGGACACATACTCAAGAAGGCTAGGGAAAAGTCAATTAAGCAGCGGCCCACTGCCGAAATTGCCAATTAATACACCCATATAGCAAAATCAAAGAGTAACTCAGAGACAAACAGGCCTATTGTACATGAAGTACTTTGTTTTTCCGGTCCTCGGAAAAATTTGTCTCAAATCCCAAAAATTGTATAGTGTAAACTAGATTGTACGCTTGTACCCAATTTGCACACTAAAATTGTATGTTGCACACCAGATTGTACGCTTGTACCCAATTTACACACTAAAATTGTATGTTGCACACTAGATTGTACGCTTGTACCCAATTTGCACACAAAAAATTATAAATTTGCACACTTGAATTGTATGTTGCACATTATACTGTATGTCTGTACCCAATTCATACACTGAAATCAGATTTTTTTTACAAAAATCAACATTTTTATGTGTATCCAAGCTGTACGCAAAATTATATATGTACATACAGAAATTATCAATTGAACGCAAAATTATATATTGGCATACTAAAAATTGCCAAATGTACGCGAAATTATATATTTGCATACTAAAATTGCCAAATGTACGCGAAATTATATATTTGCATACTAAAATTGCCAAATATACGCGAAAATTATATATTTGCATACTAAAATTGCCAAATGTACGCGAAAATTATATATTTGCATACTAAAATTGTCAATTGAACGCAATTTCACGCGAAATTGTAAATTTGCACACTAAATTGTCATTTATGTCCAATTTGCACGCTAAATTGAACATTGAATGCCAAAATTGCACACTACTTGCCAAATTGCATGTTGTACATAAAAATGGAAAATTGTACCCAAAATTGATGTCACATAAGCAAATACGCTCAGGTATGGTAAGATATAGAAACTCGGAAATGTACTTATACCCAGGAGAAAATTGTTTATACTGACAAAGCTCTACCACAAAAATTGCATTTGAAGCACTCCCCATTACTTCAAATCCTCTTACAAACAGTATATAACTCCAAAATAAGGTAAAAATTGTATAAATTGTACATTCCCTCGGCGAAATGACGGAGTTTCGCATTCTCTCGGGGGAGAGGGAGTATTCTATGATATACCATTTTATTATTCCATAAATTCTAACATATTTTGTATTAATCAAAGAATATCTATGAAATTAATACAGAGGTTGGTTCTAAGAGCTATAAGAGCGCTCAAACTTTGTATAAGAGCATTCATGCCCCACTGCACACCAAACCAAGTCAGTTAGACAGAGTTTATGACATCAAAGGGTCCGACCTAATGGTCCACTGCACAATATAATAAAAATAAGGGTCTCAGTGTGCGACCTCATGGTCCAGTGCACAAACTAATAAGTTGTAAGTGAATGCAACCGGCCGTCACGGGTGCCTGAGCACCGCTGACGCCGTCATGAGTGTCTGAGCACTCTAATAACTGAACAATGGGTTACATAAGCACGACGCCATAACCGTCCGGTCGCTCTAGCGTCGCTCCTGAGCAAGCTAGGTCAAATATCAAAGCATTTATGGAAAGCCCATAATTAGACGGTCAGAATGAGCCCAAGATCAAGGCGGAACTCCCACTATTAAGGAAGTTATGCCATGGAGACTGAATGGAGCTTCGAGTTCACTACAGACAAACTGGCGGAAGTTACGCGCCTATCCAGCGGACAGTTCAAACTTGGCATATTCAACTCCGCGCATGCGCAAAATGGCGGCTGTAGCTGCGTAAACGACCGAGTTATGAGGGTTTGAAGTTACAGAACCGACCAAGACAATGGGGGACACAGCGGCGCCCATGGGGGTCCTTTGTGCACTCAGTGACACATGAAAGGCTCCCCTCTAACAATTGTAGAGTTAGGCAGATGCTACTGGCCCCAGTCAGTCTGGAGGTGCTTTTCCAAGATTTGCTACAAATAGCCTGTCTGCACCTCCAGGAAGACAGAACACCAAGAACCGCTCTAGAGGTAACATCTCCAGTCATCTCCTGATACCTGCTATACCACTGCACTATGGTGAAACTATGCTAGACAGGCATTGGTTTCCATCATTAGTGGCCAGAGGGTATCTTCCTCAAGACTTCCACCAGAGGGTAAAGTTATTCATTATTACATTATTCCTCTAAGCAGCAGGCCAGGAGCTAGGTGTGGGAACCCACCTAGAACTATGCTGGACATTGTATTATTAATACCTCACAGGTGGAGTGGAACAGAACATTACACTTTATAACTTACTGTATATTTACTGTATGTACAAATTACCTACATACTAACTACTGTATGATTGATATTTCTTACATGTTGCCTAAAGCTGAATAAACCAGTGACAACTGGAAATAACACTATTTTATGAGAGCTTAATGTATTTACACTATATACCACTAGTCATATGATATTTCTCATATGACAACTTGATCATGCACAATTACTAGTATGACAAAGTGGTGGAGAACATCCTACTAAGATCCCAAATTACCCAATGCTCTCATGAAAATTAAGCTGGCAACATTACTGAAAACAATCATACACACAGTAAAACCCCACTCCACCCACCCAGTGACCTTGACACCATGCCCACCAAGGTCACCAGTGAGAGCTCCCACACGTCAGTGAGGTCTCCCACACGTCAGTGAGGTCTCCCACATGTCAGTGAGGTCTCCCACACGTCAGTGAGGTCTCCCACACGTCAGTGAGGTCTCCCAAACGTCAGTGAGGTCCCCCACACGTCAGTGAGGTCTCCCACACGTCAGTGAGGTCTCCCAAACATCAGTGAGGTCTCCCAAACATCAGTGAGGTCTCCCACATGGCAGTGAGATCTCCCAAACATCACTGAGGTCTCCCAAACATCAGTGAGGTCTCCCACATGGCAGTGAGGTCTCCCACACGTCAGTGAGGTCTCCCACACGACAGTGAGATCTCCCACATATCAGTGAGATCTCCCACATATCAATGAGATCTCCCACATATCAATGAGATCTCCCACACGACAGTGAGATCTCCCACATATCAGTGAGATCTCCCACATACCAGTGAGATCTCCCACATACCAGTGTGATCTCCAACATGTCAGTGATACCTACAACACACCAGTGATCCCACACCTTCCACCATGGCCGACGCCGATGAAGGTCCTCAACCCAATCAGGCAGCTGAGAAGATAAGGGCCTATGAGAAGACCATCCAAGATGCAGTTACTGCCCTAGAAGCAAACAGAGCCCAACAAGATGCTCATGCCCTTGCCTCAAAGGAAAGGGAGAGGATCCTCAGTCAACAATTAGATGACCATCGGAAGGCCCTAGAACAGGCACAACAACAGATCGCAGATCTCATGAAGATGGTATCATCCCAGACCTCACAGCCTCCCACACCCACCACCACACCTATTGTCACACCATCTGCCTCTGGATCCAAGGAGGATGTCATGATCTCCATGATGTCCAACATGACCAGGATCCTAGACAGACAACAACACGACGACAGGAAGATCAGGCAACACGAGGTAACCAAACCCAAAACCTTTTCTCACCCATCACCACTCATGTCAACAGCACTATTTATTGATCACAAATTCCCAGAGTATCTGAAGGACAGGTACAAATTAACAGACAGTGACACCATGGTAACATATTTACCCAAGTACCTTGAAGGACAAGCATTGGCTTGGTTTGAAACCTTCAAGGAAAGTGCCACACCTGATAAGTTGACATGGTCCAATGTAGTACATGAACTAAAAGAGTATTTTGCTACTCAAGACAATATTATCTCCAGAACTGCACTCCGTGCACAAGAGATAGATGAACCTGTATCTGATTATGCAATGTATCTCAGAAAAGCGTGTAATGCCCAATGCCTAAAGGACGACACCTTATTTAAAACATTCACCCAAGGCATGAGGCCCTGGATCTCTGTAGCTCTTGAGAACAAGAAAATAGACTCTTTTAACCAAGCCCTAGACCTAGCCTTAGAGGTTGAGACCCAAGAAAGATCTAGGAAAACAAGGGATGCAGAGTCTAACCCACAGCCTACTAAGAAAAAGGTCCAGGAAATCACCACTAGTTCAGATGAAGATGTTAACCTAATGTCTAGTGCCCATGTAAGACAACAGGAAGCTAAGGCTAAATCCAAAGACCCTACCGGTAGATATAGAGGAAATAACTATGACCCCAACTACCGCTCCAGTAGAGGTAGAGGTAGAGGGGGCAACAGCAACAACTGGGGGGGTCACAACAGTAGAAAAGACAACAGCTCTTCCAACTCCAACAATGGTAACTCTTCATACAGTGATAGGAGAGACAGAACCCCAAGTAATGGCAGATCCTATAATAATCAAGGATCCAACAGTAGGAGCCATAGTCCGCATAGGAACTACAACAACGGATCCTACAACAACCAGGGTTACAACAACTCTGGATCCTATAGTCAAGGATCCAACGGTAGAAGCCATAGTCCACATAGGAACTACAACAGTGGATCCTACAACAACAACGGTGCCTACAACAATCAGGGATCCAACAACTCCGGATCCTACAGCAACCAGGGTTCTAATAACTCTGGGCAATACAGCAACTCTGGTCATCATAACCAAGGTTCCAACTCACATCAGGAGGATCACAAACCTAACACAAGAGGTTACCAGGGGAACCAACACAGTAACCCCCAAACAATACCTCAAGTGATGGATCAACTCTCCAAGCTCCTGGTGGCAAGCATCTCAACCGCCCCACAGAACCAGGAAAACTAGGATGTCACAGTGCCGATGGGCCAGTGCACTGTGACACCCCAAATACAAACAATCAATCAGGATTAACAAAGATCCAACCAGAGACAATTGCTAGTGCCAATCTACCATCTAACAGACAGAGACGTCCATCAGTGATACACATCACCCCACCAGATTCATCATCAAAGGATACAGGTGAGAGTACCAAGCTTTCTATTGTACTTCTTCAAAATGGCTGTATCAATGCAAATCTATATGATGTTTCAGATGTACAATGTTTGGTTGATACAGGTGCTACTATCACCTGTGTCAGACAATCATTCCTCATGGATCTCCAAAAGAGATTCCATATCCAACTGAGGAAATCTAAAATCAACATCCATTTGGCAGATGGATCGGTGTGTCATGTTAGACATTCAGCTATGCTGAACTTTAGAATCCAAGGTGTCAGATTCCAATACCAATTTGCTGTAATACCCAACCTCACACAGCCCGTGGTACTCGGCACAGATTTCTTAAGCACTACAAAATCTCAGATTGAATTTAATGTTGATCCTGAACAAATTCTCAAACCCATTAGGGCAGTGAGGGATTTTACCATTCCTCCATTCTCTGAACTTGCAGTATTGGGTAAGGTCACATCTACTCAATCACTGCAAGGCAAAACTGGAGTAGTAGATAACCTCCGAAGAAATAACAATGCCCCATATCTAGTTCAAAGGGCAGCAGTAACCCCCAGGGAAAATAACAAACATCCCCTAGTGTTACTCAACACCAGCAGGCGCCCACATAAAATCAAAAAGGGTGCCATCATAGCTCTATTTCAGGAAGTCAAGGAATCTGATTTAGAAAAACCTCAACAGGTGTCAGACACTACCCCACACACTGATCAATCCATCTCAGCCATACGGCCTGAGGATGTAACTCAATTCAGTGACACAGACTCAGACTGTGAGTCCACATATGCTGACCCTGAACCCAACTCAATCAGACTCTCTGAAATAGCTGCTATACATAGTGAGGCACATGACCTCGAGCCAGAATTGGAAGAGAATGTTCCACCAAAATCTGTGCTCACATCCAAAGATCAGCATGATAGATTAGAATCACTGCTGACCAAGTATGATGATATATTTGTAGGAAAAGATGGAGACATTGGTGCCACACACCTGTATACCCACTCAATACATGTAAAACCTGAGGCAGTACCATGTCATCTCCTACCATATAGACAAACACCAGAAAAACAGGCCGCAATAGGGGAAGAATGTGAAAGGCTAGTACAACAGGGCATTCTGAGAGAATGTGCTGAGGGCCCCTGGGCTTCCAGATCCTTTTTAGTACAAAAATCATCGGGAGGCCATAGGCTCGTCACAGATTTTCGTTATTTGAACCAAAACACGATAAATCAAGCCTTATCTACACCCCGGGCCGATGACACTCTAGACATGATAGGGTCACTCAGACCAAGAGTATTCAGTAAGCTAGATGCCCAACAGGGATTTTTTCAAATTCCTATAAGACAGGAGGACCAGCATAAAACCGCATTCATAGCAAATGACAAAAAATATGTCTACGAAAGGATGCCGATGGGTTTAGCGACCGCACCTGCGGGATTCTGCCATCTAGTCACATTAATTCTGAACAAACTCAAATACAAATGTGCCCTACCATACCTAGATGACATATTGGTATTATCACCATCAATCGAACAACACTTCCATGACCTGGAAGATGTGTTCAACAGCTTAAGAGTTGGTAAACTCAAACTGAAGAAATCAAAATGTGAATACTTCATAGACAGAATAGACTTCTTGGGAATGAGAGTCACACCCATGGGACTACAACCATCTCCCACAAAGGTGGAGTCAATCAAACCTTCCCAACACCAAAATCAGTCAAAAATGTCAGATCCTTCACAGGCCTATGCCAATACTTCAAAAAGTTTATCAAAGGTTATGCCCAAATTGCTAGACCATTATATGATCTACAGACACATCTCAAAGCATTTGTCTGGACAGAAGAGGCAGATAATGCTTTCAAAACATTAAAGCATGCCCTCTGTACCAATGCTCTTCTCAGATATCCAAACTATGAGAAAGAGTTCAGTTTGGCAACTGATGCTTCCAATGTGAGTTTAGGAGCTGTACTCTCACAGAGAGATAATGAAGGAGTGCTCAGACCAGTAGCCTTTGCAGGTAGAACCCTCTCCAAACATGAGAGAAATTACAATACCACAGAGAGAGAACTACTGGGAGTAGTGTATGGAGTATTACACTTCAGACACTATCTAGAGACTAGACACTTCCAATTATACACAGACCATGCAGCCCTAATCCCACTATTAACCAATACAGGACTCACACATAGATGGGCCAGATGGGCTCTAGACATACAGCAATTTTCATTCACCATCCAACATGTGAAAGGTGATGATAACATACCACCAGATGCTATGTCTAGAAGAGAATACCCAGATTCTGGACCCATGACTAACCCTCCACCCCCACCAAGGAGAGTTAGAGCAGCCAGTAGAACCAAGTTTGCAAATGTAACAAAGAAGGTACCATTCAAAAGGGATGATCCACCCAACACCATTGAAAGGCCAGAGACACCCATTAGGGGTATCTTGAAGCAATCTACACATTATGTGTTTTGCCACTGTGAGAGAGAATACTCACAACTCTTTCCAGATAATGACTTCGAGCCTATTGAATTCTCATCACTCAATCAGATGGTGAAGGCAACTCCTAAGGAGCCACCCTTCACCTCACCTGACTCAGATGATGAAGATTCAGAAGACACAATATATGCTATTACTCAGGCAACTTCCAAATCAGTCAGATTCTTTGAACCAATGCAGGGAGAGGAAACATCAAACCAATTGTGTCCTATGACCACACGCTCAAAGACTAGAGAAATGATTCAGGAGGGCACACCAAAACCCCCCACACAATCACAAACTATTCTAAATGAGAAAAAGGTCACAGGGAACAAACCTACCAAAACCCCACCTGCCAAGAAAAATGTCACAAAAGACACTGCATCTACTAAGTCAAAGAACTCTGAGACAAAGAAGAATGACAATAAGCAAATTGTGCCTTTAAAGAAAACGGTTGCCACTCCCATCAAGGCGAGAATAGGCCCTCCAAAGGAGCCTACACACCAAAACAAAAGTGACACACACCAACAAAAGGCACAAGATAGGCCAATAGTCGATGAAAAAGAAAAAGAAAGAGGCAGAATAAAACAACATGTGCTAGATATAAATCAATTACTGGATCAGATTCCCGACACATCCATCTCAGGTACAAACCTTGGCTTGGAACAAAGGAAGGACAAGGACCTATTGCCCCTCATACAATATCTTGAGGATGGGACCTTGCCTGCACCAAAAGCACAAGGAAATAGAATCATCAACCAAGGCCAGACATATACCTTGGTAAATGGTACATTAGTCCATATATGCCCCATAAATTGGAGAAAAACCAATACTGTACCACTTCAAATTGTTATACCACAGCAATGGGTAACAAGTACACTACAGTATTTCCATGACTCACCTACTGGCGGCCATCTTGGTTCAAGTAGGATGCTGTCAGCACTCCGACCTAGGGTATATTGGAAGTCTATGCTAGCAGACACAACAAAATATGTTTCCACCTGCCACACATGCCTCACATCAAAAAGGCAAGTACACTCACACAAAACACCAATGACAGTGAGAGAGTACATGGCTTCACCAATGAAGTTCCTAAACCTCGACGCGGTGGGACCACTTCCCACAACTGCCAGGGGAAACAAACATATACAAGTCTGCATAGATTATGCCACCAGATATGCAACAGCTTGGGCTACTACTGACTTAAAAGCTGAAACAACAGCAGCAGAGTTCTACAAGAATATAATTTGTCATCATGGAACACCAGCCACTCTTCAAACAGACAATGGAACATGTTATACAGGTGCAAAGTTCACAAAGTTAACTAAACACCTCAAGATCAAACATAAATTCTCCTCACCTTACAGGCCACAATCAAATGGGCTTGTAGAGAGATTCAATGCTACCATCGGCACAGCGCTCAGAGCATTCTGCTCAAAGCACCAAAACAATTGGGATTCATTTATTGAACCCATAACCTTTGCATTAAACAACACTGAATCCCAAACCACAGGATTCACCCCTTTCTTCCTACTTCATGGAAGAAACCCAGCCACTCCAATGGACTTAGGGCTGGGAATACAGGAAGACATATCCACCGTAGCAGACCATGTAGCTAACATGATAACAAATCAAGATACCTCTAGGAGGAAAGCTATAGAAAGGGTCGCCAAGCTACAAAAGGAAAGGAAGGATAGATATGATAAGAAACTTACACCACAGGAAATCAAGGTCACCGACATGGTGTACCTAAACATACCAAGAATCCTGACCAACACAGAGTGTAAGAAACTTCAACCCCTTTTTATGGGACCATATGTTGTAGTAGATAGACCTAGTTTGACAAGTGCCAAACTCAAAAACTTGGACACCAATCTATTGGTGGCCAGACCAGTGCACATAGACAGACTGATAAAAGGTTGTGGCCGTCAGGAACAATGAATTTGCACACAGGCTTATTCCACATGAAGCCAAATACTACAACAAAATTGTAAGGAACAAAAATGATATCACCCTTACAAGAGAAACCACAGGTATAGGCCCTATCAAGCCTAGGCCTGCACACCACATACTAAGAAAAACATCTAGGTGTGGTGCAGTTTCAAGAAATTAGAAACATATTGAGATACCTAAAAGAACATAAGATTTTCAAAATTTATTACAAATTCTCTTCATCCACACATAGGCATGTGTGACTGATAATGAATTACTTATATATATAAAGCCAATCAAATTTGTAAACATATCAGTAGGTTATATACCTAGGTTATTGCCACTGAATGGTCAAAGACTGGGACCCTCCAAGTAAAGCAGACATGAAGTCTAAGAAGAGTAAGGGTAACACAATGGAGTGTCTAAAGCCTAATCCCCACATGAAAGAGCGCGCTATGCCAACACAGCAGTCTATAGAGATCAATTGGCCTTATAAGCTACCCTCAGACAACTGTCTAGACGGTCATGAATGGCTGTCCTGGATGACAGGAGGAGCTAATTACCAGTACACTGAGTATACAATAGAGCCCCACAGTAGCAGACACTGGAGATTAGGTGCACCTGCTCCAGAGAAACAATACCAGGCCCACAATGGATGTGGGTAGGGTAGGCTACATAAGAAGCACTGTGGACCATAGCCCACCATCAGTCTTCATCCAGCTGCAGTCTGGAACTCAAGTCTACAGGACCCCACTTGGGAATTAGCCAGCCCACTTCTCCATTAGGAGAGACTGCACTAGGATAAAGAACACACCTACTTCACCTTCAACCTGACCTTACCATTTACTGGTCAATCTCTATAGACTCACCGGACATATTGCCAAGACAGCTCAATCTTGCAAAGGTACAGTTTGAACCACTTCATTTAAAGTGTTACACCATACACTTAGACTTTACCAGCACCAAATCACTACAAATTTGACAAGACTTTAAAACAGCAAACTTGCTTTACACAAGCACCATGGGGAGACTGAAAGTTTCACCCATACTGCTAACTATGCTGTTATTATATACTATAGAACCACTTACTGCAGGTTATACACCTGTGGTGAGACAAAACATAGGAGTAGTATTCAAACCTAGCCCTCAACCATTGGTCAATGGACATACAACCACAACTCTGTTGTTAGCTATCCCCTACAAGATACCTCGGGCACCCGTTACCCAAGGATCCATAAGGGATAGAATACTCCATTTGACCACTCCTACTCTACAAGATCATACCTCTGGTCAAATTATCCAACAAGCCAAGGAGCTTGACACCTTGCTGGAAATTGCAGACAAGGAGATAAATGAAACATTAGCCTCCATCAAATTGTTCCTATCCAACCCCATAAACACATTGGACAAGGCCAAAAGAGAGGCCATACTGGGTTTTCTAGCACCCCTGTTTCGCGGTGTGCTAGGTCTAGCCACAGTAGAAGATGTAAACCAAGTAATGGGACAGCTCAAGAACATAGATGAAATACTAAGAAAATTTGCTAAACAAGATCAGGAAGCAGCTAGTCTCATTGAAAGGATCACAGACAGACAAGATAAGTTTGTTAAAGCATACATCCAAGATAAGAAGGTACTGGACAGCACAATCAACACCATAGGTGACACCGTCAACCTGTGGGCCTCTAACATGTCCAGGTCACTTGACTCATATTCAAGGCACGAGAAAACTCAAAGGGAAAAAATGCAAGTATTAAATGATGCATTAATTATCATAGCAGCAAGAATGAATACAGTTCAATCACTGCAAAGGACAAATGCAGCCCTGAGGATGCTATCATCAGGGATCCTAACCCCTGATATAGTACCATCCTCAGACCTTGCTAGATACTTAATTGACATTAATAACAAACTTAGGATTACACACCCTGGAGCACAAGTCGCAATTAATGACTTAGATTTCTATTATTTCTATTATTCACAGAAGCTGACCTCATACACTTACTCAGCTCACCATATATATATTCATCTGGACATTATGATTCAATCTACCACCTCCACCTTCAAACTGTACCAAATGATTACATCACCCATGCCTATAGACACACAGGAGACCCCCACCAGAGGAGTCACCAAATTACAAACCACAACTGAGTTTCTAGCAGTATCTTACGACGAATCATTGTTCATCGAATTGGACTCAGCAGATATGCAGGCATGTGAAGGTACTTCAGTAAAGGTATGCAGAGATGTAAATGGTAGAATTTATAAACACAGGCCTACATGCCCTGTAGCCATTTTTACTAACCAGGCTCAACAGATTAAGGAACATTGCAAGTTTGCAGTTTCACCACTGCAAACACCTACCACCCATGCTATTTCCATTTCTGAAGATGAGTATCTGGTCACTACTAATGAACCCCATTACTTTATCAACTGCCATGGTAAAACGTCTAAACCTCGAAAAGCCCAGTCCTACTCAATCATAGGTGTACCCTGTGGGTGCACAATCAGTGTAGGAGAATTTTCTCTTCCAAACACAAGGTTGCCCTGTAACTCAACCTTATCATTTCACTACATTCTCAAGACAATTAATTTACCATTCATGGCAGCACTTAACCAAATTTCTGAAACCAGACCAGATGAAAGAGAGAATCCTCCAAATTTCCCAGTAGTAAACCTTTCTAGAACCTTAGAAAAACTACAGGAAAATCCAATCATGGATGATATTACTCAACTAAATTTAGAGCCCTTTGCCAAAACATTATTAAAAGATGCCTCCAACCTTGATAAAGCAATGGAAACGCGCTACGTGGAATCATACCTACGTCGAGTTACAGAGCATCCAATCTTCCAAAGCTTAGGACTCATCCTAGGGATATCAGCTCACATTTTTATAGTATACATACTACTCAAATTATACAGACTAAGGAGGGACTGTAGCCTACCTGCCTACAGCCAAAGCATTCAGACTAGTCACCGAGCTGCCCCTACACAAATTGCTCCCAGATAAGAATCCTACCAAATTAACCCCTACAGAGGAAACCCACACCCCTTTCCTCACAATTCAGGAAACTCACACCCTGATAATTGCTATATTATTCACCCTGACCATCTACTCAGCCTACAGAATAATGAAGTACCTTAAGAAATTTGCACAGACACACTGTGGCAAGAAAAATGTGGCCAAGCGCACAAATCCCACAATATATTTCAAAATATATTGTGGAGACTCAAACTTCGCGCTACCCCTGAGGCCAATACCACATGAATTTGATGAGATTAAATCAGCAGCTGCCCCGACCTATAAGGATATAGTGGTTAAAACCTTCCCACTACCTAAGGCTATATTTACCTGGAATGGACCAGCAGTTATAACAACACAGAGAGGAGAATTTGCTTATCACCTCCCTCAGGTGATACACCTACCTTGGCGCACTAGGTTCAGTACCATACCAGCCCTTAAAAACAAAGGACTGTAATACTCCATGCTTCTCCAGAATGATTGTGGCACCAGCCCGGTGACCATGACAGCACTGGAAAATACAACAGATATAATTATTGACGAACAACAGGAGGAGACCGCAAGGTCAAACATGCAGACTATTGCTAATTTTCTAAACCACCAGCCCTCCCCGGTGACTGTGGAAACAGCCTAGACTGCCCACAGCCTAGACTGCCCCCAGTCCACCACCAATCTGGCACCTAACACCTCAAGTGCCACCACTGCATGAGCACACCAGGGAGGAGACTCACATCTTACTCCTGACACACCTCCACTGTCAATGAAATTATCAAAGTATTAGAAAAAATTTAGAAAAAATACACAGCCACTTGTTGATGTATAATATGAAAATCTATGGTATTCTCACAAAATCGATGATTAATGCGCGCATATACGCGCAAAATTGCGAAATTGCAATTTAAGAATTGTAAATTGTACAAATCCAACACAAATATACATGAATGCAGGTAGATAACTAGGACAGTTTTTGTACCCACTAGCACTTGTATACTATACCAAGGTTTACTTAAAGTAACACACTTTAGGCATCCAAGAAAATTGTTGAAAAAAAAAAAAATGAATGAAAAAAAAAAAAGAAAATTGTTGAGAAAAATTGTTGACATGAAAAATGTTTACTTAAGATACTCACCAAATAATCTCTTTCAGGGACACATACTCAAGAAGGCTAGGGAAAAGTCAATTAAGCAGCGGCCCACTGCCGAAATTGCCAATTAATACACCCATATAGCAAAATCAAAGAGTAACTCAGAGACAAACAGGCCTATTGTACATGAAGTACTTTGTTTTTCCGGTCCTCGGAAAAATTTGTCTCAAATCCCAAAAATTGTATAGTGTAAACTAGATTGTACGCTTGTACCCAATTTGCACACTAAAATTGTATGTTGCACACCAGATTGTACGCTTGTACCCAATTTACACACTAAAATTGTATGTTGCACACTAGATTGTACGCTTGTACCCAATTTGCACACAAAAAATTGTAAATTTGCACACTTGAATTGTATGTTGCACATTATACTGTATGTCTGTACCCAATTCATACACTGAAATCAGATTTTTTTTACAAAAATCAACATTTTTATGTGTATCCAAGCTGTACGCAAAATTATATATGTACATACAGAAATTATCAATTGAACGCAAAATTATATATTGGCATACTAAAAATTGCCAAATGTATGCGAAATTATATATTTGCATACTAAAATTGCCAAATGTACGCGAAATTATATATTTGCATACTAAAATTGCCAAATATACGCGAAAATTATATATTTGCATACTAAAATTGCCAAATGTACGCGAAATTATATATTTGCATACTAAAATTGCCAAATATACGCGAAAATTATATATTTGCATACTAAAATTGCCAAATGTACGCGAAAATTATATATTTGCATACTAAAATTGTCAATTGAACGCAATTTCACGCGAAATTGTAAATTTGCACACTAAATTGTCATTTATGTCCAATTTGCACGCTAAATTGAACATTGAATGCCAAAATTGCACACTACTTGCCAAATTGTATGTTGTACATAAAAATGGAAAATTGTACCCAAAATTGATGTCACATAAGCAAATACGCTCAGGTATGGTAAGATATAGAAACTCGGAAATGTACTTATACCCAGGAGAAAATTGTTTATACTGACAAAGCTCTACCACAAAAATTGCATTTGAAGCACTCCCCATTACTTCAAATCCTCTTACAAACAGTATATAACTCCAAAATAAGGTAAAAATTGTATAAATTGTACATTCCCTCGGCGAAATGACGGAGTTTCGCATTCTCTCGGGGGAGAGGGAGTATTCTATGATATACCATTTTATTATTCCATAAATTCTAACATATTTTGTATTAATCAAAGAATATCTATGAAATTAATACAGAGGTTGGTTCTAAGAGCTATAAGAGCGCTCAAACTTTGTATAAGAGCATTCATGCCCCACTGCACACCAAACCAAGTCAGTTAGACAGAGTTTATGACATCAAAGGGTCCGACCTAATGGTCCACTGCACAATATAATAAAAATAAGGGTCTCAGTGTGCGACCTCATGGTCCAGTGCACAAACTAATAAGTTGTAAGTGAATGCAACCGGCCGTCACGGGTGCCTGAGCACCGCTGACGCCGTCATGAGTGTCTGAGCACTCTAATAACTGAACAATGGGTTACATAAGCACAATGCCATAACCGTCCGGTCGCTCTAGCGTCGCTCCTGAGCAAGCTAGGTCAAATATCAAAGCATTTATGGAAAGCCCATAATTAGACGGTCAGAATGAGCCCAAGATCAAGGCGGAACTCCCATTATTAAGGAAGTTATGCCATGGAGACTGAATGGAGCTCCGAGTTCACTACAGACAAACTGGCGGGAGTTACGCGCGTATCCAGTGGGCAGTTCAAACTTGGCATATTCAACTCTGCGCATGCGCAAAATGGCGGCTGTAGCTGCGTAAACAACCGAGTTATGAGGGTTTGAAGTTACAGAACCGACCAAGACAATGGGGGACACAGCGGCGCCCATGGGGGTCCTTTGTGCACTCAGTGACACATGAAAGGCTCCCCTCTAACAATTGTAGAGTTAGGCAGATGCTACTGGCCCCAGTCAGTCTGGAGGTGCTTTTCCAAGATTTGCTACAAATAGCCTGTCTGCACCTCCAGGAAGACAGAACACCAAGAACCGCTCTAGAGGTAACATCTCCAGTCATCTCCTGATACCTGCTATACCACTGCACTATGGTGAAACTATGCTAGACAGGCATTGGTTTCCATCATTAGTGGCCAGAGGGTATCTTCCTCAAGACTTCCACCAGAGGGTAAAGTTATTCATTATTACATTATTCCTCTAAGCAGCAGGCCAGGAGCTAGGTGTGGGAACCCACCTAGAACTATGCTGGACATTGTATTATTAATACCTCACAGGTGGAGTGGAACAGAACATTACACTTTATAACTTACTGTATATTTACTGTATGTACAAATTACCTACATACTAACTACTGTATGATTGATATTTCTTACATGTTGCCTAAAGCTGAATAAACCAGTGACAACTGGAAATAACACTATTTTATGAGAGCTTAATGTATTTACACTATATACCACTAGTCATATGATATTTCTCATATGACAACTTGATCATGCACAATTACTAGTATGACACTACCCCCACCACCGATGGAGGCGGGACCACATGTAACAGTGTTATCAAACTGGGAGCCGGAGGTGGATGCTGGTGGCATCCACCTCCGCACCCACAGTGCCGCCACCGGACGGTCCTGGTGCACCTCCACAGGCCGGGACGTCCGGCGGAGCGGTGGAGGAAGGACATGCTGAGGAGGCTGGGGCGCGTAACCCCTGGCAATCGGATTACCAAGGGTCGGCGACCCTGAGACGACTGGCACAGAGACTACTGCCCCCGGAGGAGCAGGGGCCAGATGTGCGCCAGTTAGGGGAGGGGAGCCAGACCACCTCTCTAGTAGGAGGTGAGTTCGAGACTGTGGTTATAACCCGGAACAGATTTGTGGACTTAAGCCAACGGGATACCTGTAAAACCTGCGGCCGGCCCTGGGAGCAGCAGCAGCCGGAGGCGGAGGAGGCTGCAGGAGAGGGGGAACCGGAGGAGGACGGTGAGGAGGAAGACGACGATGCGGCTGAATAAACTAGGTAAGCTGGTCACTCCTTGTTGATAGCAGAGGTCGGGGAGCCGTTCGGGGAACGGGAGCGGTCGGGGAGGGCTGAGGAAGATAGACGACAGGGTGGTCGGGGAGCAGCCTGGACTGAGTACACGGCCGGAGAAACGGGAGATGTTCGGTGGGGAAGGGCCGGAGCGGTTGTCGGGGAGGCAGTAAGACCGAAGTACACGGTCGGAGAAGGGAGGAGTTCGGCGGGAGCTGAGAGGAGGGAGAAGGACAAGGGGGAACCCAGGGCCGAGTACACGGCTGGAGAGAAGGAAGAAAAAGGGGGGGGGTCTTTTTGGTCGAAACGTTTACCAAATCGAACCTGTTGCCAAATGAAAACTTACCTGGGTGTCCTGTCTTCCAGTTCGGTGGAGCGCAGTCCGGAGGGAGGTCGGTGGAGCGCAGTCCAGAGGGAGGTCGATGGAGGCAGTCCGGAGAGGTGTCGCTGCAGCACAACCGGGGCGGTGGAAGTGGACCCGGGGAAGAAGCAGACGGCCTTAAGCCTTAGGGGCCCAGAATTACTGGCGAAAGGGCCCATATTGCGATTGATCATTTGTAAATAATAACAATCATGTGTATGTAATATAACGACATTTTATTATTATTCTCTCTCAGTGATGCTGTAGTTAACATAGGGACGTAGTTTTCCATCCAGGGTATTAGTTTTTACACCCCCCAGAGTTTTAAATTAGTTGGGAGGAGTGTAGCAGTCATTCGGGAAAAGTCTCAACGCTCGGGAGTGGTCCGCCGAAATGCTGCACGAGAGGCAGCGTCTCGGTGGAGACTTGTATATAAGGCGCGACTAGTTCCACCGGAGGTCAGATCCAGCCGACAGCCCGAGGTGAACAGTCAAGCAGCTAGCTCCCGGAGGAGGTTGCAGACGACATTTCTACCAGCAGATGGCATTTAGATGGTGTGGCCAAGGAGTGCCAGGGCAATAAACCAAGCGAGTTAATTGTACTTGACGGGTTGTGTTCTTCGATCATTCATAATACGAACGGGCGCTACAATATAATGGTTTTACTAAAATACAAAGCAACTTGCTGTATGACTTCATGTATGGTTGTAGACGTGTCCCTGGTCTTAGATGTGTCCTTGCATTTGTATTCAGTGTCATAGCTCAGAGTTGCATTAAGACAGAATAATCTCATTAACATTCAATGTTCCTTTCATATCAAGGTATAATTCACACATAACAAGAACAGTCAAGTACCAAGCATCTTGCAATATAACTGTAGACATGTCTACGGGCGTAGACATGTCCTCGTCAATACTTTTCTTATGATATCTCTGGTTCTATGTGGAATCTATTAACCAAACTTACAGGGCTTTTTGCTGTCATATGAAGGTATAAGGCCCACATAATAAGGATAGTTAAATATAAGATACCTAGCAGCTATGAGTAGATGTATGGTCATAGACGTGTCCTTGCATAAACTACCCCAAAACCATGTAATAGCCTCTGGGACATACAGTTTAACAGGCAGGTTTAAATTTTTTTGTGGGCTAAATAGGTACATGTAAGGTCTCTACCTGGTAAATTTTATTAGTCCATCCACAGTGTCTTTCATGGTGCAAAAAAACCCGAAAAAAGTCGTAGACGTGTCCTCATGACGATTACACCAACGGATTTATGCACCCAGTGATCACAAAAGATAATGCATGGACCCCGCACATATCATATTTAATAATTCTCTTTATGATGCTGCTACAAACTTATCCTACAGCTGGGTTACATGGTTAAAGCGACGCCTCCATTGCCACATTCCCCCATCCATGTCCATCTTAGCTGTCCAAAAGTATGTACAGATGACATTTATAAAGCCAAAGCAATTATAACATGTGGAGACCTGCAATATCACTAAAACCAAATGCGTCAGATATCTACACTTAGTTTAATTATTATCGATTATATTACCTTACGCCATATTCCAATCACCAAGTTTCTATTGAATATAACAATTTAAGAAGCTAATTGGCTCTGAACCGAACACTTCCATTGATGCATTAATTAATGTATCATCCTCATTGATCGTCATGATGCATGAATGCAGTTCTGGTAGGTTACTTGTGAGGGCTTTACTTTCAAGAATTATGCCAACCCTAAAATGTTGAAAGCACTCCAAGAGAGTAGGCATGATGTTCCAATGAAGACTTCATTGGTGCATCGGGTGCAACGGGCGGGATGCACTCCTGGTGCACCGGGCACGGTGCACTCCTGGTGCAACGGGTGTGGTGCACTCCCGGTGCAACGGGCGCGGTGCACTCCCGGTGCAACGGGCGTGATGCATTCACTCCCGGTGAAACAGGCGCAATGCACTCCTGGTGCAACGGTCACAGTGCACTCCCGGTGCAACGGGCATGATGCACTCCCGGTGCAACGGGCGCGATGCACTCCCGGTGCAACGGTCACGGTGCACTCCCGGTGCAACGGGCGGGATGCACTCCCGGTGCAACGGGCGGGATGCACTCACTCCCGGTGAAACAGGCGCAATGCACTCCCGGTGCAACAGTCACAGTGCACTCCCGGTGCAACGGACGTGATGCACTCCTGGTGCAACGGGCGCGATGCACTCCCGGTGCAACGGGCAGGATGCACTCCCGGTGCAACGGTCACGGTGCACTCCCGGTGCAACGGGCGGGATGCACTCCCGGTGAAACGGGCGCGATGCACTCCGGGTGCAACGGTCGCGGTGCACTCCCTGTGCAACGGGCGCGATGCACTCCCGGTGCAACGGTCGCGGTGCACTCCCGGTGCAACGGGCGCGGTGCACTCCGGGTGCAACGGGCGGGATGCACTCCCGGTGAAACGGGCGGGATGCACTCCCGGTGAAACGGGCGCGATGCACTCCGGGTGCAACGGTCGCGGTGCACTCCCTGTGCAACGGGAGCGGTGCACTCCCGGTGCAACGGGCGCGGTGCACTCCCGGTGCAACGGGCGCGGTGCACTCCCGGTGCAACGGGCGCGGTGCACTCCCGGTGCAACGGGCGCGGTGCACTCCCTGTGCAACGGGAGCGGTGCACTCCCGGTGCAACGGGCGCGGTGCACTCCCGGTGCAACGGGCGCGGTGCACTCCCGGTGCAACGGGCGCGGTGCACTCCCGGTGCAACGGGCGCGGTGCACTCCTGTTGCAACGTTCACGGTGCACTCATGTGGGAAATGGTTACACGTACACTGGTGTCCTCCTCTGCTAAACATATGCCAGTGTGGTGTTTGGTTTTATTTTCTATTTATCTGAAGGGACCAGCCCCATTTTTTTTTACTTAGCATGCATGAGACCAATTTGCAGGAAATTCGCGGCAGTGGATCCCACCAATTCATCATTGTTGCATCATGCTGACCGATGGCCGGATTCATGGCTGTTGTGCACTACCATAAATTCTCTCATATATGCCGCACCCTTATATAAGCCGCAACCCAGAATTTGGAGAAAGCTATAAGGCACTTTTGTTTCTTGAAAATTGTACTTTTAGTACTGTTCTATAGTACCAAATACCCTCCTATAAGCCTGAATTAGATTTGGATTTTGGTAGTAGCCATGGTTTATACGAGAGAATTTACGGTAGTGTATTAGCTCGTTCTAAAGTTTCAACAGCCATGTAGAGTCATGACACATTACTCTATAAGCCATCATGAGATGTCCATCAGTTCATTCTTTTTTTTTGCATGTAGAACATGTTGTATGTGTGCAATGGGTGTTATTTATGTGTAAGCTTGGATGAACAAAAAAGAAGGATAAGAGATACAATGACTTCAGTATTTCATGTGCAGATGTGAGATGTTTGTGGCCATTATGTGCACAGCATGAGTGACCTATCCTTACAAAATGGTTCAGATGTTGCACCATTTGGGGGTCATGACCTCCTAGCCCAGAAAGGTCCAAGAAAGAAACTATTTTTCTAAAAAAAAAAGAAAAAAAAAAAGAAATGACTGAAAGAAGCTCTCATTTCTTTTCTATCACAGTGTTATTTGACTCTATTCCAAGTTTTATTGCCATGCAACATGAGTAAATGCCAAAGGGTCTCTGAAAACAGTTTTTATGTTCTTCCATTTTATCTATTTTTGTAAAAATATGATTTCTGGAATATCTTTGATGCAGTACATTTCTCATAGGAGGAATATCATCCAACCGGATATGCAAAATATATGCCCCTTTAATGCAAAAGAAAAGCTCTGTTTAACACAATTAACATAATAACAATTTCCACCCCCTGCCCGCTCCCCGTAGTTTAACTTCCGCAAGCATATTTGATATTTACATTGGAATGTAAGATCATGGCACCTCAGCACTTCGGTTCGGTTTCAACCTAAGCATGATATGTAGAAAAATGTGAATAAAAAAATATGAAAAGTGCTTTTGTTAATCGGAAACTCTCCATACAATGTACAGCTAATGTGATATGTTATTTACAAGTTACATTTATATAATCAGATGTTTTACATCTGGATTATTAATTCACTCAGTACAGGAAATATGTACACTTTTCAGATTACACAACAGGTTTGTGTGTTATTCTAATTCCTGGTATATACGACAGCACCATAGGACTAACCAAGGAGCTCCCCTGTGCGATAACCCTTTCATCTATCACATGGCCAGTTCGAGCATGGTAGATGATCTTATAAGTAAAATAAAATGAACTATCAATGCTAAATAAATGGATTTCCGACCAATTTTCACTAAAACGACAGGAAATAAATGCAAAAGTTCATTTATTTTTATCACCATGAGGCAAAGCTGAGTTAGATAACCGTCAGTTGAGATTGGTTCTCATGAACCTTCGTCTATGTATTGACATTATTAGGCCACTCCACAAAAATATCTTGTTTCTCATCACCAAGTCATGAAAAAGTGACGAGGGCGAATTTTAAATATATATATTTTTTTGCCGTAGCATTTCATTAGGGCATGAATGCATCACCGTCACATCACAAACAGCTGTGTGTAAGAAAAACTGCTTCTCAAAAGGAAAGTTATCATTGACATTAGAAAAGTGTGACAATGTATATGACTGATAGCCACCTGCATTCCCTGGACCATAAGCTTTCATTTAGTACCAAACTTGACTACTTTTTGCTCATTTATTGAAATTTCTCTTTAAAAAAAAAGATGAATGACATGAGAACTCTGCATGTGTGCCTGTTTCAGCATGCTAGGTTTTACAACATCAATTACTTATCACATAGGACCACTATAGCTGTCATATATGTGTAATACAAGTGTTGGGGGTGTGTCATGTCTGGCCTTTTGAGGCAGTATTTCAATGGCTTTTGCACAAACAGTACACCTGTCGTCAATTTAAAATGAGGATAGCTCAGTTTTGCCTATTTTCTATGGCAGTATATTGTCAAACAGACATGCCTCTTGCTAAAACTGTATTCAAGGTGGTGGGAAATCATTACATGTACTCTGGTGTCCTCCTCTGCAAAACATATGCCAGTGTGGTGTTTGGTTTTATTTTCTATTTATCTGAAGGGACCAGCCCCATTTTTTTTTTACTTAGCATGCATGAAAACAATTTGCAGGAAATTCACGGCAGTGGATCCCACAAATTCATCATTGGTGCATCATGCTGACCGATGGCCGGATTCATGGCTGTTGTGCACTACCATAAATTCTCTCATGTATGCCGCACCCTTATATAAGCCGCAACCCAGAATTTGGAGAAAGCTATAAGGCACTTTTGTTTCTTGAAAATTGCACTTTTAGTACTGTTCTTTAGTACCAAATACCCTCCTATAAGCCTGAATTAGATTTGGATTTTGGTAGTAGCCGTGGCTTATACGAGAGAATTTACAGTAGTGTATTAGCTCGTTCTAAAGTTTCAACAGCCATGTAGAGTCATGACACATTACTCTATAAGCCATCATGAGATATCCATATAGCTGGTGCTGGGGGGGTGTCATGTCTGGCCTTTTGAGGCAGTATTTCAATGGCTTGTTGCACAAACAGTACACCTCTCACCAATTTAAAATGAGGATCTCGAGCAGGTATTTGAGGCTGTTATCCAATCTAGCCATAGCTCAGTTTTACCTATTTTCTATGGCAGTATATTGTCCAACAGACATGCCTCTTGCTAAAAATGTATTCACAGTGGTGGGAAATTGTTACACGTGCACTGGTGTCCTCCTCTGCAAAACATATGCCAGTGTGGTGTTTGGTTTTATTTTCTATTTATCTGAATGGACCAGCCCCATTTTTTTTAACTTCAATTTTGCTCACCAACAATGGATACAATGTTTTTTTTTTACAAAGATCAGTACGCCCAAATCAAATTCAAGATCTCTAAATATCACAGCTTCTTTCTCTTTTCAAACCTTGGTGACAGTCCTGTGATACAACTATGATAGACAAATGTTTGCTGTAAGTAGTACAACTTGTTTCAACCATAGCATATTTGTACAGCTCTCATGAAAATGTATCTAACAACATATCACCATGGTTACCACCCTCTTACAGCACTGACATACAGCAACTAACAACATATCATAATGGTTACCATCCCCTTACAACTCTCATATACAGTAACTAACAGCATATCACCATGGTTACCATGCCCTTACAGCTCTGACATACAGTAACTAACAACAAATCACCATGGTTACCATGCCCTTACAGCTCTGACATACAGAAACTAACAACAAATTACCATGGTTACCATGCCCTTACAGCTCTGACATACAGAAACTAACAACAAATTACCATGGTTACCATCCCCTTACAGCGCGTATGATAAGATAAGTAACGAGCCCGGCTATCACCATAGAGGCACAGATGATGATGGCCCATATTGCCATACGGCGCTTCTTCTGTTTGCTGACTGTTGATCCCCCAGGTGGCGGCATGATGTTTCCATGGTCGGGTGTGAATGGTGATGTCATGTCCACATCATCGGTAGCCAGGATGTTCTCATCGTCACTCAGCAATGACACATGTGTGTTCTCCACGTCAGGAACTGGAGTACAAAAATTTTCATAATTAGAGCCACATTTAGTTGGTGAGTTATAACTAAAATTTCCTTTTGGAAATAAGGTAAGTATGCATGTTGACAAATAATCTAACCCTTTTTCATGGGCTTTTAAATTGATCAAAGACTTAAAAGAGATTTAATCCCATTTTCACAGAGACCTTCGCTCGGTAGGGTATCTGTCTGTTTTGATTTTCACCTGCCGTTTGCTGTAGGCATGGATCCCTTAGATCATTAAGTGTGGTCAGTCCCAGAGGGAAAAGATAAAAGACTTAAAGGCTGTGATTCACATAGTCACAGAGTTTCTTCCTCGGTAGGCTATCTGTTTGTCACCCACCGTTCACTGCAGGAGGGTTTAACTTAGATCATCAAAGTGTTGTCTCATGGTGACAAGAGGAGCAGGAGGAAGGGGGATTGACTTGTTGATTTTGTTAGACTTAGTCTGCTTACTGCACGTCCACCTTTGTACAGACAGAGTGGCAGACACACACCCTGGGGTATTTTTTCTGTGATGCATAGACAGGTAGTTAGGTAGGCGCCATAGTACCTCGCGTATTAGGCTAGGTACGACCCCCTGAAGTTCAAGGGTGTACCTTATAGGTAGGGGTTACTAAATGAATAAATAAATAAATAAATAAATAAATAAATAAATAATGCTTGCAGATACACTTTATAGCATTCCCTCAAGTTGGGGGGCATACCTTATACGCGAGGTACTATGGTAGGTAGGTAGGCGGGGAGGTGTGCACATGTCCACCATTTTATGGCGCCACGCGCGCTGCTGCTGCTGTGCACGCCACACCTCGGCTAGTGAGTGATCCAATTAAAACACTTTGACTTCTCTGTTACAAGATTATTTTTTCCCCCTACTGTTAACCACTCCCTGTAGTTTTTGTTTACAGACTTTGAATGTCTTAATCTCCTAATGAGCCATCATCCCCTTATACATGTAAGTCGCATTAACGACTGCGGAATTTAGTTGCAGTGCCAGTATCAGCAGCAGTAGTACCAAAAGTAATAGTAGTGATAGAAATAGCGAAAGTAGTAGGAGCAGATGAAGAAGAAACACAACCAGGGAAAGTAGTAGTAGTAGTAGTAGAAGTAGAAGTAGTAGTAGTAGTAGAAGAAGAAGTAGCGACTTTTCTTCGGCAGCAGTAGCAGCAGTAGCAGCTGCAGTAGAAGCAGCAGCAGTTGCAACAGCAAAAGCAGTAGAAGTAGTAAAAAAAGAAAAAATAGAGGTATGGCCGAAAGCTCTCTTTAAAGAAAGGAATTTACTCCATTACTGAACAAGTAACCAATGGATAACTCATGACGAGTGTGTGTTAGTGAAGGATAATGACACGAGGCCATAGGCTGAGTATCATTAGCCTTTGCTAACACACACAAGTCATGAGTTATCCATTGACTACTTTTTTTATACCACGAAACCAATAAATAATCAATATAATACCGATAAATTCAAGTTGAAAACAAAAATTACTCCCCCTACCCAGGACTCGATGCCAGCCATTGTGTGTACATGATCGGTACATACACCTCGGCGCCCGGCAGCGGACAGCGACAGCCCCAGTCTCGGCTAGGCTTGGCAGTGGCACACGGCGAAAAATAGTGTACATACACCTCCTCGCCCGGCAGCGGACAGCGACAGCGCACATGGCGAAAAAAGATGCGTCTCGCTGTTATGTTTGTGTATAATACACCTCCTCTCCCGGCAGCGGACAGCGACAGCGCACATGGCTAAAAAAGATGCGTCTCGCTGTTATGTTTGTGTATAATACACCTCCTCTCCCGGCAGCAGACAGCGACAGTGCACACGGCGAAAAAAGATGCGCCCGGACCGGGGCTCGATCCATGTACCTCTGACGGCTGAGCGCAATGCGCTAACCGCTAGGCTACCGCGTCTCCTTCTCCTGCGGGCGTCTCAGCTTGGATTGATTTGAATGCGTCCCGTGGTTATGTATACACGATCGGTACACACGCCTCGGCGCCCGGCTAGGATTCCTTTGTTTGATTTAGTTCTAGCCAACCACCTCTCGTCGGCCTCTGTGGCGCACTGCATAGGGAGTTGGACTAAGGACCTGAGATTGCAGGTTCGACCCCTACCATGGCAATGAAATAGTCTGTTGGTTTTAACATGTAACATATGACATGGCAGGACATGAGAGGCGTGTGGATAACCGCACGCATTACAAAATTGATGTTACAGCCTATAGGGTGTGCAATATCGACAGATATGTGGATGGGAATAGACACCAAAAAGCACTGAGTAACCAAGAAATCATGGTATAATGTTTGATAACCACCCTCAGTGCACCCACTCATTGGGCATTTCATGAAAATAAAGGGTGTTCAAATATGGTGAGAATAAGCGCCATGAAAAGATTCGACAAGGACATTGGTTTTTTGGGGGTAACCGCCGCTCCCATTCGGTGGGTTCAAGTGGTGGCCGACGTGAACACGATCTGGAATCGTTTCAAAGTGGTCACCTGTTATCCAGCCTATTACAATGAGGCCGAATTGAAGAAGAAGGGGACGTACTACTTTTAAGATTACATTCCAGTTTGTGTTTGTTGCCACTGTGCTGTTACCCCTGATACCTTTTTGGATACAGTTATGTTAAAGAGGAGAGGAAAAAGGCAAGGCAACAAGCTTTGCCCAAATAGTTAAAGAAAAAGGCAAAGCCACAAGCTTTGCCCAAAGAGAAAAAAAAGATTGCCCCCCTTTATTTTTTTTTTAATAAATAATTTTTTTTTGGATATATGACATGTGTAAAATTGAGTGAAAATAAAATATATTGCATAAGAAGAGAAAAAAATATGAGAGACGGTGATTTTATCAGGTGTCGTGAAACTTAACAAGATAGAATAAAACTCGCTATGACTCCTTCCTGACTCTTTCGACTGAGGAACACCACAACCGTAGTAGTAGAAGTCACCACCACTTCTTTTACTTCTACTACTACTACAACGACCCCATAACGCCCGCTGAAAAATGTCGAGTGGTAAAATCACAACCTTCACCTAAATAGATTTTGATCCCCGACTACAAGGACCCTTCAGTTGCATCATCAGTGGTCCGTCTGGTTGTGAAAAATCACGCTTGGTGAATCAATTTCTGAGCGACGTTAGCAATTTGGTCACACTGCCGCTGGAAAAGGTCTTTTACCATTACGGCGAGTGGCAGCCGCTCTTTGAAAAAATGCAAAAAGACTACGCAGAAGGTCTTCCCAGCAAAGAAGACATAGTGGGAGAAGAAAAAGAAGAATCCACCGCGCCTCGACCACACACTCTACTGATATTGGACGATCTGAAGAGCAGTTCCAACCAGCAAGTGGTAGCCAACATCTTTACCAAATATTACCATCACTGGAACATGAGCGTCATATACATCACTCATTTTTAAGAACCCTCACGACATGGGACAAATAGGCGCTCTGTCTCGTCAGGTGTTTCCCTCCAAGTCGGCAGCCCTCTCCAGTATATTTACCCATGAACTCAAGCGTCCTCACTCAAACCTGCTTCTGGACTTCAAGCAGACAACACCGGACGACCTGAGAATACGCTCCTCCCTGGCGTTCATAGACGATCATATCATGTTTGTTCCGCTAGACAAAAAGAGAAAGAGAAAGTAATGACTACTCATCGACTCAGAAGACATTACGGCACCCTTAAACACTTGGCAAAGTGTTCGCCGGAGGATTGTGAGCATTTAATGGGCTCTGGAAGCGACGATTCGATCACGACATTGAGCAAAATCTGTCAGAATTTACTGGAGGGAAACATTCCGCTCACCGAGAACCAACTGGAAAGTCTTTGAGAATCTGCTGACGTGTTGAGGACGGTGTCCAAAAAAGCTATCACTATCAAAAGAAAGAGAAACGTCTTGGTTCAAAAGGGTGGTTTCCTCATTCCGGCTCTGATAGGTCTGGCCTTACCCCTTATAAAAAGCGTTCTCCGTATATAGAGCTCTTCATTTGACACCTCACCACCACAGCTGCCACGATGATGACGGACCCTGAGGAGCAACACTACAAGCGCTTGGCTCTCGTAGATCCTAAGTCGCTCTCGAAATTATGAGGACCACCTGATGTCCCCACAGCTGCTGCTGCTGCTGCTGGTACTGCTGCTGCTGCTGATGATGACGATGAGCGTGAAAACAAGAACCCCTCCTCTTTCGCTACCGCTGTATCCCTACCCTCCAATATGGCTTATTACTATAGACAGGCAGAAAAAGGTCTTCATCCCAATGCTGCATTACACCAGGTGCTACAGTTTATCTACAGGGACTTGGACCTAGTGTTGAATGACCCCACTTTGAAATTGCGTAAAAAAATGCTGAAATACAAGAGGTTGTTGAATAGGTTACAATTCTTTCTCGCAAATCCAAACAACCACACGATTCCTGCATCCGCTCTCGTACCACCACTGACTCCCGAACTTCCCTCCTTGAGGTGTCCACAGAGGAAACGCAACGCCACCACCAAGCTGTTTAAGAGACTGCAAAAATCCGACTTGGTCAAGTGGAAGACGACGGTCCGGTGAGCGAGATGATGGGTCGAAAAAAACGGATCCTGCCAGTCCAATTAGCATAATGGACTTACTGAATGACGCCAGCAGGAAGACAGCGTTGAGACCCAAGGGATAGACGCTGTTCAAGCGTGTGCTGAGCATGGAAGTCCCACCGCCTCCTTGATCGGAAACCAAGTCTATAAAGCAGGCGCTCCTAACAAAGCTTCGGACAGAATACCTGCCAGCAGAGGGAGGAAACAAACGAGCTCCAACAAGGAAGAGGAAGACGGCGACGGCGATGACGACTACTGCTACTATGAGGACGCCACTCCCCTCATCGGCGCCGCCACCTCCCGTTGTAAGGACATCGACTACGACATTTACAAAACTCCGACTTCCAGCAGGAGATCGCCTGCTACACCTCGCCCTTCCTCCATCAGGATGAGTAATCAAAGCAAGAAAAAGAAAGGACGCAATAGCCAAGTGTACTCTGACTCTGAATCTCTGAGATGGCAAGTACAAAGAAACAGACCAAGAAGGAAAAAGAAAAGAGACGAGTGGTGGCTAAGTACATCGACGTCAAAGCACCCTCTAGTTTCACCAGTGTCACCAAACTGCAGAAACACCATTTCCGCGGTCGAAACTCGGCTTTCATCCGAGACGCCTTGGATCTCTGGACGCCTACACTAAACATAAACCCATCCGGAGAGACATCCGGGCTCCGTTCAAACAGACAAGGGGAAAGAATTTCTCAACAAGACCTTCCAAGATCACCTCAAGAGGAAAGAAATAGAGTTTTTCACCAGTGAAAACGACGACATCAAAGCTAGTTTAGTGGAGCGTTTGAAATGAAGTCTGAAGGAGAAGCTGTGGTGCTATTTCACACACAGACGTACTGAACAAGGCTGTGTCTACTTACAATCGCACTCACCACAAGACGTTGAAAATGTCGCCTGCTGACGTCAGCGCGGAAAACAGCGAGACTGTTTTCTACAGACACGAACTCCCTACTAAGAAACAAATCGAGGAAATATGGAAAAAGATGCACCCTGGACGTTCCGACACCAACATCATCATTCCAGGCGACAGAGTGAGAATGTTGAGGGCTAAAGGTCCCTTCGACAAAGGTTACGAGGGAAACTGGAAGGAGGAAGTGTTCAACGTTGCTAAAACGTTGATGTCCGGCCAATTGTTGACATTAATATTATTTTTGTAGCACAGGTGCGATTCTGGTATCTAACTATCTAATGTATGTCCAGGGCAATTGTTGACATGATGTTTCCCCTTGTAGCTATGTACCTATACATAGCACAACTGTGAAATTAGGGGTGTACATAGAGGGTATATGGGTGCACAAAATGGACATACAGTAGATAGTTAGATAACAGAATTGTACCTGTGCTGCAACTAGGTATGGCAACTGAGCAATTGTTGACATGGTACCAAATTGCATTGGTAAACATGGCAACAGTTTACGTATTTAAGAAAAATTACCTGCGCAATAGTAACCATCCACACCCATAGTATACCCATAAAAAGATGAATTACTCTACTCCAAAATTTCTCGGAGACCATCCCACCTCTCAAATGCATCAAATTCATGAAACCAGGTCATTGTCTCCCTGTAAAACACAACACACATATAAGTGCCAGGGCTCTCATTGAGTTTAACCAGCCAATACCCCAGTCCTTATTCAAAACCGGCGCTCGTTCGAGAGAAAGATCATAGTGCATTTTCAAATTTCATTGTATCCCCACCCCTTATTCAAGACCAGTGCTTTTTCATACACTCAATGCCTATACAGGCCAGTATGGGAGATAACATTGACAACTAAGGTAAAGGTTTTATAGAGCAATAAAATGCATATTCTCAGATAATTCATACACCAGGTAAAACTTTATCAGAACTCACAGCACATACAGGTATTCTCATTTATTTCATCAGGAGAAATTTCTGGTTGCCCCATTTTTCAGTAAAACAAATCAATACAATTACCTTTAGACTTAGGATTATTAACCCTGAGTGGGCTGAGAGGCCTCTTGACACCACTGCTCTCATAGCTCCCCCTGGGCCTCATACCAGGGTACTGCAGTATAGGTACACTACTGCCCCCTCCTGCTGCCTTATCTCCTCCATCCACCCCATGCAGAGCAGGGTAGGACACCTGGGGGTGGGTATCCTCTATCTCTGATAGATAACCCTTGTCCTTGGTACTAGAGTAGACAGCATCTATGTCACTTACTCCTAGTACCACCTCCCCCTGTGTACCAGTGACATTATTAGGGTCAGTTCTCCCAGTGGAGAGATGGTTCATCTTAGAGTCATTGGGATTGACCCCTCCTACAGACAGGTTATATATGTTCTTGGTAATGTGTGTTGGGGTAGTAGTGCTAGGCCTAGTAGGGCTTCTATGTGGATTGGGGTGAGAGGGAGGAGCCTCTAGTCTGGGTACATAATTGGGTGTCTGTGAGTTCCCAGAATGCATCCCTGTAGGAAGTGTCGTATCTGGCAGAAGTTCTGGTGGTTCCGGATAGTCCTTCCGGTGCTGCGGTGGTGTGGGTGCATCGTCTGCTTCCTCATCGTCGTCCCATACAAACCGGAAGTAATTGTGAGGTGATGTGTCCTTGATATTGGGACTTGTGTGACCTTGAACTTTGCTGGTGTCCGCCATTTTGTGTCCTTCATGTAATGTAACACAGTGTGAATTGTTTTCTATTGCTGTCAGTCACAGACTGTGTCAAAAGTTACTGTTCATATCTGATCATATACACAGATTAGGGAACACACATTTTGCTGTTCTGGTGATATTTTAGTGGGTAATTATGATGAACTTAATAGTGTTGCTGGATTACCACAGGAATCCAGTGAAGAGGAGACTAGTTGCTGCCATTGTTAATGCATCATTACTGCTATCCAGTGTACCTGCAGATCAGTTTTTCTGGTAGTTACTGTGTGATAAGTAAATTTTATACGTTGTCGCTTGAGTGCAGTAAACATTGCCTTTTTTTCTGATTGTTAATTTCTGATTCTCAGCATTAGTCAAAATTCACTTTCTTAAATGTGACAGTGTGGTAATCACAAGGCAAGTTGACCAGGAAGGGGCCCTTACATAGGTGCCATAAAGTGCCGTGTCACTCGTGTCAAATCTTAAACACCGTTGCGTCAGCGTGTTGCCTGTGTCAAATTTAACCCATGTATAGGCACAGTATTGACTGTCCGTGCATTAAGAGATAGAGTTAACTTGAATAAGTGGTCCTGTACCCTATAGCTACAGTAGGTTCCGGTACCATCAATCAAAGCCAAAGGCACTCTATTCATAAGGTTATGTGTCCTGTAGCTTTGATTACAGCCAATCTCCACCTTAAGTGATAAATCCCAGAAATATTCCATGTAATACTAAAGTAATATTGATCCAACTGTGCTGCCAATCCTGGCCAACTTTTCTGGAGTATTATCCCTGTGAATTCATATGATATTATTCCTTAAATAACATGGCTATATCAAGCCTGTTGTGGTCCAGATATGGTGCCCCCAATATGACTGCCTCCAGTAATAACTGAAGTCGTAGTAGTTAGTTGTACATGTGTAATACACACACCTCTGTCTGTTATGGCTCTAAACCACTAAATTCCACATGGCGACTTGATGGGTATTTCTTTATTTGACATGTGATGTTAGGCGCAATTCGCCAATCTGTGCATCTCGCCAATTCTACTTTGCGCAATTTCAAATGGACTGAGATTTTAGGAAAATCTATAGAATTCATCACTCTAATAATTTTGGATGATAACTAGCTATGTTATTCAAACATTTGTCTATGGTATGGTAAGTTTTCCTCCTTAATACTCCTAGTTGCTGAATCACACATATTGGTACTCGGTGCAAAATTTGAGCTCTGCGCATATTTGAGCTCTGCGCATATTGCATTGCAAAATTGGCAAATTGCACTGATTGGTGATTTGCGTGTGACATATGATATTGCTATCAGTGCCATGAGGGAAAAATTGGTGACATGGTTCTTTTTTTTTATCAAGTTCAATATGGTAAGTTCTTAGAAGTGACATGGGGATTTTGAAGTGACATGTGATAATTATAAAAATTTCTAAAAATAGACATATGACATAGGGACCCCTCCATCAGGAGCCCCTGTCTTCCCCCTCCCAGTCCTCCTTATATACATACAGGTATCTAGGGCAGGTGGGTCCCAGGATGTATACAGTCTGAATGTGGATCATAAATTTTACCCTCTCAGGGCACGACCGTTATCAAAATCCTCTAAAGGTAGATAGCGCATAAATGCATCAAAGCCATTCAGTCTTCACATTGTGGGACATTTGGTCCTGCACATTTTCAATTATGCAGGCTTGGTTTGCTGGCCATAGCCGGTGTCCGGCATGTCTTCACAATGATGCAGCATGATGCATATACATAAGAAAATGTCCACGACCATGGAATATTTTTGCATTGTATTCCCCGAGGTGGCATTGGTCGTATCCCTCAATGTGGGATGCAACCAATGCCACCAAGGGGAATGCGATTAGAACCATTAGAATGTCACATGACCTGACCATTGAATACGGGGATGCCGTATTCTATGGGCCTATGTGATAAGGACCTTCATGGTTAAACCTATGAGGCCGTCGTATCCACCATAAAATAAAGCCCTGGTTTCATGCATCATGCTCACCCTTTGGGAGTATCTAAATCAACCCTTAATGGTGGCCATTATGTGATCATGCACCATTTAAAGGGTTAATGCAAAATGCTGTGAATGCAACCTGGGCAATGCAGCCCACCAAGATTGCATTCATGCATCATGACAACATGACGTCATCACCCACATGATGGCATGATGCAGCTGCGGTGAGTTAATTGATTGCATGAACCCTATGACAGCCTACTGATGCAGACTCTCCAGCTAGCGTGCGACATCAAGGAGTCAGCGTAGTCACGTGGTACTGCCCATGTGCTCACGTGATCTAGCATTAATCTCAAACCAGATAAGTAAGGCCGTACAAACCATGATAACATACTCCAAGCTCTTATAGAATTTGATAAAACAACAACCCTAATGATACTGTCCCTACGCCGTAGAAATACTTTTGCCGAAAATATTATTTTATAAAAATTACATCGAGGCTATTTGCTCTGACAGTGACGCTCGCGAGCTTGCACCACGCTGACTCCTTGAGACTCACGACTTACGAAGCTCTCAACCACTTCATTGGAGCATCATGGCAACCCTCCAGAAATGTATCAACTCTGTTGGTATTCTGCATGAATGCAGCCCTGGTGATTTATGCACCAGGGCTGCATTCAGGCAGACCAATGAAGACCAATAGGCATGATGCATTGATGCATCAGCACCCCTTATAGGGCTAAGATATAATAGTGTATTTAAAGGGTTAATGATTCAGTCTGCTAGTCAGATAGAGGTAGTATCAATGGGAAGTTTCTATAGGTGTGTTGTAAAACTGTGTAAGGGGCCCAGGCGTGCACAGACAGGGGGTATTTATTGCATTATATCTATTCAGGATGGGCATCCTTTAACCCTTTAAAAGACTGATATTGTTTTAGTGCATTACATTCATTGGTCTGCATGATGTACCAATGAGGTGCTTGGCAATGCCCTTATCAGTACATCATTGATGCATCATGCTGAACCTCCAAGGGTGCTAAAACTAGCAGGGTTTATACCCTGGTTTAGGCACTGGTTTCTGGTGCCGAGACGTGATGTATTTAGCATGCACTAAAGGCATCGTGAAAATTTTTGATACAATATGTTACGTTGGTATATGGTCTGAGGGTATTCTGGCAGCCGCGCACACTCCTTTCCAGCAGTTCTACTATGAACATGCCCAAGGGAGGCACTTCAACATAACATTTTGCGTGTGCATTGTCCGGTCCACTCGCCAAGGAAGATGCTCTGTTTTGATTTGAATCGTAGCGATATCGTTGATGGAAATTGACTGTATTGAGAAGAATAACATATCCAATCATGGCCTATACACCCGTGAGACTTAAATATAGCTGTATATGGTCACCTATCTTGATGACAGCCGCAGCTTTGCTGTATTTACAGTGTAAATGGAAAATATATGCTCGCATATCGATGACTTGTCAAGAAACCAATATGGTGCAGGACCGGCCCCTTCACATGGACTCACAACAAAAATCAATGGATTTAATGGCTTTATAAGGTACAAATACTTGATATAATTGTAGAAACCATGGTAGAAACGCGATAGTAGATGACTAGGCTTCCACTCGGTCCTTTTATCTCTAAGATAAAGGACCTAGTGGAAGCCCAGCCATCCATTATGCCCTTAGGGAGTGATCATTTTTTAACAACAGGGGGGGGGGCTGGTGGGTTTGGGGGGGGTCAGAATTTTTTCAACCCCTTGACCAGGGGGGTCAGAATTTTTTCAATACCTCTGATGGGGGGGGTCAAAATAATTTCACCTGTTTTCAGTGGAAACCCCCGCGCGTTACTAGGGGGAAAAAAAGGGGGTAAAAGGGGACGTTCACACGTAACTTTTGTCCCTTATGGGGGGTTCGAAAAAATGTTACCCCCGCAAGAGGGGGGTCGAAATATTTTTTGCGCGTCCACGCGCAAACCCACCAGCCCCCCCCCTGTTGTTAAAAAATGATCACTCCCTTACTATAGCTGGCATGGTGCATGGAGTTTGTCAGCAAGGCTGCATTTATACATTATGAAAGCCAATGGGCATGATGTAGTGATGCATTTTAGCAGGTGTAAAATTACACCATCAGTGTATCATGCCTTTTTGTAGTCATGATGCATGAATGCAGCCATGGTGTCACTGCTGCACAGGACTGCATTCATGCATCATGACTACCCTTTATGGTTGATACATTCCAAGAGATTCAGTATGATGCACCAATGAAGTGATGGTGTGCAGACCTGCCAGCACCGGATTGAATCCGATTGAGGCCCAGACGTGCCAGTAGGCCTACCTCATTGGTGCATCATGACAACCAATGGACGTGATGCCCTGGTACATAGGTGGCCCTTAACCCTTTAAGGGCCACTGATGCAGGAGTGCATCATGCCCATTGGCTGTCATGATGCACCAATGAAGACCTGGCAAATCTGCTCAGCAGTACTTCATTCGGGAATCATGCCCACACTCCAAGAGTGTATCGACCCTGTAGGGTTGGCATGATGCATGAATGCAGCCCTGGCAAGTAACTCACCAAGGCTGCATTGGTGCATCATAACAATCAATGTCATAATTCTAGAATGCATCCCTGGCGACTCTGCTCCCCTCGACTGCATTCACCCCTCACCGCAGCTCTGGGATGCACCAATGAAGTGCTGGCGGATAGCTTTACTAGGTCTTCACATATTTAAAAGGGTTAAAGATTTATTTAATAAAAACAAGTCCCTTAGTATCTAGATCAGTGTGTCTTACTGTATGTGTGACGTACAGATATAGAAAGTAAATATACACAACTGGGTCACAAGTCATGCTCTGTGGATATCTAGCTCCCTGGGGAATTTTAGTGGTCATGATTTTAATGTTGTTTTGATATAGTACTGAATTTGGAGCAATCTCACCACAAGACACATTCTAGGGATTACCTCCCTCACGTCTAGGCATTATGGGCCCCCATTTAGTGGGGAATATTACAATGCATGTTACCTGCCTGCATGTTATTACTACAGTAACCAGTGGGCAGAACTACTTTATCCCAGAATCTCTATAAGCCAGCGGTGGATCACGATAGTGGTCGAGGTGGGGCCAGCTTGACTTGGGAGGCCCTGTATGCACGTCCATGACAGCTCCAATCTCGGAACTTCTCGCGTAAATTCATGTGCGTACCATACTTCCAAGCTGCATGAGATAGCAGGAGCAAGGCTGATGCTGAGATCTTGAGAGCTTGAAGTCGCTGATATTAGCATACATGTACACTGGAAACCTGGAAGATCCGAAACTAGTCAGCGGTGACCACTTTAGGTCCTCAAGTTGACGATACCTAAAACTACAACGTTAGGTAGTCAAAATGACGACTTTAGGTCATCATCCTGATGACCTAAGTCATCAGTATGACAACTCTGTACTGTCAGTATTGTCATACTGACGACTCAGGTCGTCAGGATGATGACCTATGTCATCATTTTGACTACCTAAAGCTGTAGTTTTAGGTATCGCCAACTGGAGGACCTAAAGTCGTCACCACTGACTAGTTTCGGATCTTTCAGGTTTTCAGTGTATGTGTCGCTCCTGGGAACCAGTCACAGTGGCGGATCCAGGATCTGGAAAAGGAGCACCCCCTACTTTTTAATAAATTTTGGGGTCCAAAATATGTAATTAAACTATGAAGTACTGGGAAAAAGGGGGGTGTGCACTCCTCCGTGCCCCCCTCTAAACCCGCCACTGGGACCAGTCTTGAAAGTCCCGCTTTTTTATCTTTATTTTCCTTATGAAGCATGTGATATTGATGTGTGCTTTTGATTTTTGTGCAACAAAATATTTTTGCTAATGGTCGTCATATGCGTATTGTGATGCCATTAGCTG